>PVLC010012399.1:0-16516 GCA_004027655.1 Graphiurus murinus
ATGGAAACAGCCAAGATGTCCATCGACAGATGAATGGATTACAAAACTATGGGATATGTACACAATGGAATTTTACTCAGCCATAAAGAAGAACAAAATCATGTTATTTGCAGGGAAATGGATGCAACTGGAAAACATTATGTTAAGTGAGATTAGTCAGTCACAAAGAGTAAAAAAGCATATGTTCTCCCTAATATGCGCATGCTAGGGAGAAAATGGGGCATAAGAGGGACTTCAGATGAAAAATGAGAAACCCTAGATAAGCAAAGAAGTTGACTTAACTGAAGGTGATCAACGGTAGGGGGGACACCCTAATGTACATGATGTACTTTCACAAGTATATCAAAGTCAATCACTGAACTGAACTTGATAAGGAGGGAGGGCAAGGGAGAGGGGTGGGAATGGGAGAAGGGTTAAATGAGAAATGTGTGCATATATGCCTTTATCAGCTTGTACCTAACAAAGATGTATGATTACAGTACACAAATTAATAAAAAAAATAAAAGAAGAAGCTGCTTTTATGGCACTTTTGATTCCAGTCTTATAGCACCTGAGATGAGCTATTTCTCTCATTCTCCATCTTGCCCATCTCCATCATTGACTCTTCTGAATATTTAGTGTGTCAACTGTTGATCTTAGAATGTCTCAGCCTCCATGATCATTCCAGACGATTTGTTATAATAAATCAATTTGTATATCTTTATCTGTCTTCTATTAGTTCTGTTTCCCTGGAAACAGGACTCATTAATACATTTTTCTATTTTTAAGGATAACTAGCTCTAGTCTCCTCAGCTGTTTCTGATGAACTTCTAAAATGATTACTTCATTCATCAGTGCTTTTCTTGGGTTATTTTTATGTGCTACAAACCACAGATATAATTAAACCTATGGAATTAACTTTTTAAAGAAGGTTTACATGATTTTCTTTCTTTGTTTATCCTAATGCTTCTCATTTAAACAAAGAGAATTTGTTTTTGAGCTTTCTGCTAAAGCAATATTTGTAACAAGGAAGAAAAATCAAAGTGTCTAAGAGAAAAGTCCCTTTGAGGTATATATTTTTCTCAAAAATCTCAAGACACTGAAAAGATTGTGCTGAATGTCCTGTAAAGAGTGAAAAAGTAGTAGCATTTTGAAGTGAGGTTAGAAGCTTCCAAATCAAGAAATAGCTGTACTACTGATGGTCCCTCTCTCTTTCTGCCTTTATCATTTGAGGCAAAAACATTAAGAGAAGTATTTCCTTGCATCTAAGCTTGTAAAAGATTCCTAGTCTCTGGGCGAGACATCTCACTAGCAAACTTAGGCAGACTTGAGGGAAGAATGGGGCAATAGGTTCTCTGTGATAATGAGGTAGAGCAGAGAACCTGGAATCACGTAGGGTTAAAGGAGGTCATATGAGTAAAGAAAAGAAATAGGAAATATAATAAATACAGGGATAACACTGTGAGTTAATACAAAACTTCAGTCCCAAGAGTGACCAATAGAAAAGGATGAGGGAACAGATCGGTGATGCACGGAGATTAGAAAAATCCACTGTCCTTTGGAATAAGGATTCAAATTGATAATTGAAAGTGGGCAGAGGACATTGAGTCCCCCAAACCAAATTCTGATGAATCACAAAAGAGCAAACGAGTTACCAAAAGAAGAGATTAAAAGCTCACCTCCAAGAACCTCAATGATTACTCTCTTTTGGAAACTCCAACCCCTGTGTGACAGAAGCCATTTTTATCTTTTACTTCCCTTGGCTTAAAATAAATCTTTATGCACTATATCCACCCTTCTAAAATCTGTCAATTAATTATTTAAGTTTTCAGGCAAGAATCCAATAAGAGGAGAAACTTCACATCATTTTGGCACTCTAGATGGGGTGAGAGAAGAGGTCCAGTAAAGGAAGAATTTATTGACATTTCCTGGGGCAGATAGATGACAGAACCTCTGTACCATATCAAGGCCATTCAGGATTTGCACTGCTCTACAGTGCAAAGGGCTCTTTGGGAAAACA
This sequence comes from Graphiurus murinus, assembly GCA_004027655.1. Taxonomy (NCBI): domain Eukaryota; kingdom Metazoa; phylum Chordata; class Mammalia; order Rodentia; family Gliridae; genus Graphiurus; species Graphiurus murinus. The sequence continues at coordinate 2,000 of PVLC010012399.1, forward strand.
AAACCAAAGAAAACAACAACAACAAATTATCACCTCCTAAGGCACTAAAGTAAGTTGGAAACTCAGAGCAAAAACATGCTAATTTAAGACCAAGAAGTACAGTGTGTGGCCAGCCTGATTTTGTGGACTGAAATTCATGTTTGCAAAACAGCTCTTCCCCGCAGAAAGATGGTCAAAGGAATAAACTTGCTCTTTCCTTTCATAAACTGTGGATTTAGTTCTTACAGCTTTGCCTCCAAATGAGGAGAAATGTGACAGGGACATTGAGGACCACTGACTAGGTAGACTGGACTGGACTGGTTGGGTCAGAAGAAATAGGCAATACCACATCAATGCTCATTTATTCAGCTTCAAATTTGTTTACCCAGTGTAGCTGGGTGTGGTGGCACACACTTGTAATCCCAGCATTTGGGAGGCTGGGACTGGAGGACCTGGGTTCGCAACCAGCCTCAGCTACTTAGTGATGCCCTCCGCAACTTAGTGAGACCCTGTTTCAAAATAAAGAATAAGAAATAGGACTGGGGGTGTGAGGTAGAATACCCCTGAGTTCAATCCCCAGTACTGCAAAAAAATAAACAATAAAAAATGTTTACCCAGTGGAGAAACTGATTGCCACACAAATTGTGCGGATCATCCTATTTCAATTTTTCTGTAGAATAGGAAACATGGCAGTATTTGGTTTATTTTTTGTCAAATATTACTATAATCACCATTTGCTTGTAATAGTTACAGAACTCTTCGTTTACGCTTTGGAACTGGAAATTAGAAACAATGAATGTATCTGTATCAACATTTATAAAAATGAAAGTGTACCCTGTAGAAAAAAAATGGTCCCTAGAATACTTGTAACCATGCCTCATATGCCAGGGAGTCATGTGTTTATATTACTACTGGCATGAATATAACCTTTTTTTTTCTTCCAGATGAGGAGAAATAATAGGCTCACAAATTAATTTTCTACTAATATTTCTGGAATTGTCTGGTTTTTAGAAATCTAGCATTTTGTTGTAACTGCAGATAACAAGCATATTTACTTAATTTTTAGATCTAATACATCCAAGGAAGATTTGAGGATTTGAATTCATTTTTACTCTGACTATAAGCAGGGTTTGCATTTTCATAGAAAACTATTAGTGTTCCAAAAAAAGAACAAAGGAAAATGGGGGAAGTGAGGGAGTGAAAAAACACAAATAAAAGAATGCAAAAGAGCTGGGGTGGTGGTGTACGCTTGTAATCCCAGCACTTGGGAGGCTAAGACAGGAGGATCCGAGTTCGAGGCCAGCTTCAGCTACTTAGTGAGACCCTCTGCAACTTAGTGAGACCCTGTTTCAAAATAAAGAATAAAAAGTAGGGCTGGAGGTGTAGCTTGGAGATAGAATGCCCTTGAGTTCAATCCCCAGTGCCACAAAAAAGAAAGAAAGAAAGAAAGAAAGAAAGAAAGAAAGAAAGAAAGAAAGAAAGAAAGAAAGAAAGAAAGAAAGAAATGCAAAATAATCAAACCAAATATCTGGAAGACCAGAACAAATTTGGATTCTTATTACTTATGGTTCTTTGGGCATGCCTTGACAGAAGACTTTCCTCAGCTTCTCCCAATTATTTCTGTTCAATGACTAGTCATATCATTCAAATACTTATTTCACATTGAAGCTATCTAAAATATTGCAAATGGTGCTCCTTGGCATGTACTCATTCAATAAATGCTTAAAAGTGCCTCTCTTGTGCTGGGTACTGCAGATATGACAGTGAAAAAATCAGAAAAATTCCACTTTCATTGAACTAGTATTCTGGGGTACATGTGTGGTTTGAGTGAGGGCAAATGATGTATAAGATAAATACATAAAGAAAATATGGAGTGGTTCCCCCAAGTTCACTGGAAGAAAATAGAACAGGACTGAAACAAGCATATAAGAGAAAAGATAGTAAGTATAGTCCATTCAGGTTGCTAAATCAGAATACCATAGACTTGTTTTATCATAAACAATAGAAGTTTATTCTTCACAGTGTGGGGACTGGGAGACCCAAGAACAAGGCATCAGTTAATTTAGTAACAAATGAGTGTATATTTCCCAATTCACAGATGACCATCTCCTCAGGGTATCTTCACATGAAAGAATCCCTCTCAGGCCTTTTATAAGACCACTGATCACCTCAAAAAGGTCCCATTGGAGACATTGAGACAGCCACATTGGAGACCAGATATCAACATATGAAATTTGGAAACACAAGAATACTGTATATAGAATCAACTGTGGTCTATAATTTTATTTTATGTTTTGATTAATTTATAATGTACTTTTGTCCGTGCATTGTAACTATACATACCTCATACTGAGGTTTAGTGTAACAGAAACATACATGCATATTGCACCTACTGCATTTTCCTCTGGATCTGTAATTTTAAATCATAGATAGCCCAACTAAGAATTAAAGATTTGATGAAGGCTAGGGAGCAAGCCATGCAGATTCCTATTGGAGGGCATTCCAGGACTGAGGGACCTGGAAGTGAAATATCCTTGAAGTTAACACACACCGATATGGTAGGAGGAAAGCAACTGAGGACTCGAGGCACAGGAGAAAAAAAGAATGATATAGTCACAGAAGTCAGAGATGATAGGGAAGGCAGTTCTAAGGGGATCTATGAGCCATGTCATTATTGACTGCTTCCTTGAGTTAGATAGAAAGCAACTGGAAACTTTGAACTGAGAAGTAGTGTGATCTAAACTGCCCCCCTCCTTAGGAACCACTGTTGCTATTGGTTGAAGAACAGAAAAGGCTAAGAGTAGAAAACAGGTAAAGTTCCAAGCCAAGAGGAGATAGAAGAATTTACAGTAATGCAGGGGGCAGAAGTTGATTGATTGGAGCACAGTGCTTGTGGAGAAAGGAAGGATAAGTGCTGCTCAGAATATGGGTTTGTTCTGCAGAGAGGCCAATAGTTTGCTTGTAAACTTGACATTAGATGAGAAACTGAAGAGATGAGGATCATTTGTCTTGGAAAAAAAAATGCCAAGACTGGATTTCAGGGCACTGATCCAGACCAGAAACAAATATTGGTGAGTAGTCAGTCTTAGAGGTATTTACAAGCATGGTGTTATGATTTGGATCTGAAATGTCCCCACAAAATTGCGATGTACAGAGAGGAAATAACTGAATCATGAGGGTTCTATTCTCCCCAGTGGATTAATCCATTGATGGGTTAGTAGTTTGAATGGATTTGCCAGGTGGTAACTGTAGGCAGGTCGGGTGTGGCTGGAGGAAGTATGGCCTTGGGAGTTATATCTTTCCCTGGTCTCATCTTCTCTGTCTCATCTCTGCTTCCCTGGTGCCATGAGTTGAGCAGTTTTCTTCCACCACACCCTGCCACTATGATACTTCCACCTGGAGATGACCATCCGTAAATGGAACCTCTGAAATCATGAGGCAAAATAAACCTTTCCTGCTCTAGTTGTGTGTTTTGGTCACAGTTATGGAAAACTAACATACAAAGGAAATGGTGAAATAACCAGGTGAGTGAGGGATGGAGAAGAAGAACAATCAGCTTTATTGTCAGTAATACATTCACTTGTTTCGTTTAGTAACACAACTAAGTGGCAGGCTCTGCAAAAAAATTGGAAGTTCAATAATCGGTTATTTATGGTGTATTTTTAGTTCAGGTTAGGAAGGAAAGTAAAATAGTGGTGGTGATCTTTTTATAGAGTTACACAACGCTTGTTCAAAAGATGGAAATATATTTACTAACGTAGTTTATTGTTATATAGATTGTCATACTTTGCCAGTGTTGAAAGGCGCCCCAGAAAAATAGATATCATAGCATCACCGGATGATGCCACAAACAGTAGCAATAACAGCAGTGACAATAATGGTTTATCTTTCCTTAATGTAAGTGAGAACAGCAACCCTAGTGAGTCCAGGTGGAGAAATGATGAGCTTTGCTATGTTGAATTTGATGTATTTTTGGAGCATACCCAAGGGAGGTGAACTAGTGCATGGATGAAAAAGCCTGGATTAAAGGAAACCAGCAGTGCTCAATCTATATAAGCATATAGATTGTATATGTGCATGCTCTCTCGAGGAGAGATTTAGAGAGAAACAAAAATGAGTCAGTGACATAATCCTAGGGAAGACCTATATTTAGGAATTTCATAGAGTAGGTCAGAAAGAAATAGTCACAAAAGCATGTGGAAAGTCAGAGAGCTTTAATGGTAGACTAGTAATCAAAAAGCATTAGAGGACTGGCTTATTTGCCCAGTATGATAAGGGCTGAACTCTATTAATTGAACTTGGCAATAAGGAGATTATTAGCAATATCTGCCAACACCATTTCAATAGAGCTGAGACAGAAGCTATACTGCAATGAGCTAAAGAGCAAATGGGAAACAAAGAGTCAGGGTGTGCTAGTGTGGAGTTAACTTTCTGAAAACCTGTGTGAGTGAGGAGGAGGGTGATGGAAATGAGCAGAGTCAGGGACACCTCTGCAGTGATGGTCCTTTAGGTATGAGGACTGTGTAAGGGGAAGGAAAGGAGGCATTAGAAACCTAAAGCTTTGACATAACTTGTTCATCTTTTCTTCTTCCTACCTGAGGGTGACTTCAAAGTTTATAACTCCAATCTGTAATTTTCCTACATAACTACAGGGTTTAAATGATAATGATCTGCTAGTTGTCTCTGTCTAGGGGTTGTATGGATCACTCCATCCAAAATTCATGTGATTAAAACATACAGAAAGGTGTAATTTTCAAAACTAAAGCTTTTTCTCCTCTTGCCTTCATTGGTGAATATATCACCCACCCTTCCACTCACCTCAGAACCCTGGATGAATGACAACAGGTTGATCTCTCTCTTTCTCTATGAAACCACTCCTGAAACTATGGTATTCTCTCCTGAACTGTTTCCTAATCCATTCTCTCTTGTCTGATGGTGATCTAGATGAAGTCTTAATGATCTGTCTTCTGGTGGCTTGAGTTTCTCCAACCTACCATCTACTTATCTCACTGTTACTAAATGTATTTTGTGAAAACACAGGTTTCATGAAGATTTCACTAAAAAACCTGGGTGATGCCTGATTACCACAGAATAAACCCTACTTGTATTATAACTGGCATTCATTTGGTTTTTTGATAGCTGGGAATGCAGACAAGTTTGGGAAGATGGAAAGGCAAGATCTATAAAGATATGGAAATATACATGCAATGATAGGAGCCTTATAAATACTTCCATTAACTCTATGTACCAATGCCAATTTCAATACCATGTATGTGGAAGGGAAAAGGAGGGGATAGGGAAATAAGCTGGTCAAGTGCTGTATGCATGTATGTCCCAATCACTCCAGATTTCATTATGATGTGAGATTATAATGCCCCAATAAAAGTATATTAATAGTAGGGCACTATAAGGCATTTTTTTTTACTACAGAACAGATAGAGTAGGAGAAAATACAAGATGAGGAGTATGTAAGAGAAGCCTCATGTATATTGGAAATAAAGTACCAACAAACCAATAATGACGGTTCAGAGAGGAATGAGGAGACCCAAAGGCTATCTGACATCATCAAAACTAAAAGCAGGACAGCGAGTAGAAGCCCCAGAAACAAAATAGAGGCCTTACACAAAGGAAACAAATTGAATGACTCTCAGAACATGTGACTCATCGTAAGATTTTCCTAAAAATAAAACAGTCATTGGCATAAAGACCTGGCAGGAAAATGGGAAGCTGGAGAGGATTTGGGTCACCGTTTGTGTTAGATTTCTAATTGGTATGGGTGTCTATTTGGTTACAATATCTTTTAGGCTGGTGAAGGAGGTAAGAGATATCGAGAGGGTGCTGTGAGAGTAGCTATAGATATTCATTACTACATTTATGAATGCAAAAAAAGAAATAATGCAAGAATTACAGAAATTTAGATTTCATATTCATATGGGGCAATGGCTTCACCACACATATCAGGTAAATGTGTCTGAATTGTCTAGCAACAAATCTATTTGGTAAAACTGACAATCGTAATGAAAAGATAAAAGGTATATACATTTTTACAAATTAGGTTTTAGTTTTACAAAAAATGTGAATTCAGTGAGATATTGATTTTATTTAAACCTGATAAACTTCAATTTTCTTCCCAATCTTTTTATTTACTTCCTACAATGGATAAATAACTCAATTTAAATGTCTTTTGAGTGTAGGTACAATTCTCCATTTTGTTGTAAGCAGGAAAATCTAATTTACATATAATAATTTCTTTAGAAAAAAAATGTTCTGAGTCTGCAGTCTCACCTTCCTCTCGATTTTGCTCAAGCAGGTTCTCTAGCAGAAGGAGTTAAGGTTTTTCTGAAGACAGAGCACATAGGGCACTAATGTAGAAGCCAGACATGTAGACTCAGCCTGACATGCTGAAAAGAGGCTATGTCTTTAGAGTAGGTATTATTTAAACATTTACACAAAATAGTAGTTATGGAGCACTTATGCATGGAAAGGATTGTGCAGAATACTCCAAGGGAATGAAGATCAATATGTACATGGAGTAGATAATATTGGAAGACAAGATAATACATGTAAAATACAACACACACAAGAAAATAATTTTTTAAAACAGAGAACAAAATTGAGAGGAAGGAGACAAAAGACGGAATGGAAAGAAGGGAGGAGGAAGGACAATATTGAATTATAAAGCAAATTTCTCCTATATAATAAATATTCAGAAAAGAAAAAAAAATCTTTTTCTAGAAAAGTTATGAATGGTTAAATAAAGATTAACCTATGGTTGAACTTTTAAACAGAGATTATGATTACAAACCAAAGGCCCTAGAATTTCATCTTTAAAATATTCTTGATTTAATAATTTTATATAAGCCTTAGATGTGTAAATTGACCTGTGAGAGGTAAATCATCATTCAAACATCCACTGCTTTATGCTCACAATAATGGATAGCAAAAGACAAAGGAATGACATCTTTAAAGTGTTGAAAATATTTGATAAAGCAAACATAAGAGGTGAAAAATATCTACAAAGAAGCAATTATTAGAATGACAGTTGATGTTTCATCTACTAAAACAGATATAGTAAGAACATGTCATATCAGTCTACAAATTGATACTTAGCTAGTGTATTATTCTAAAATTGAAATAAAATCAACAGAAGTTTAACACATATTAAATCTGCATTTATGACTCATATGTTAAAAGAATTTCATAGAGTCATTTGTAAATTCAACAAAGAACTCTGGGTAGGATGTAAGTAAAAATAGCAAGTGTCATTGTGATATAACAGTTGATTAGACAATTCAGAAAAACATTGCTAGCCGGGCGTAGTGGCGCATGCTTGTAATCCCAGCATTTGGGAGACTGAGACCAGAGGATCCAGGTTCGAGGACAGCCTCAGCTACCTAGTGAGGCACTCTGCAACTTAGTGAGACTCGGTTTCAAAATAAAGAATAAAAAATAGGGCTGGGGGTATAGCTCGGAGGTAGAATTCCACTGAGTTCAATCCCCAGTACTGCAAAAAAAAAAAAAAAAAAAGAAAAACATGCTGCTGGTACAACTAACTAATAAAGTCGTTTAGTTACATACAAATATTTGGTTGAATAGACCAGAGAAGTGATAAGGCAACTAAGATATACAAGGCTAAACTTTCAATAATTAGCTAATCCCTGTTTTATACAAATTCATACTTGAAAGAGGGAATCTTCTTCAAATCTTCATGAGGTTAGTGTGACCTTGATATTATTCTTTCATAAGGAAAGTATTAAAATTCCAAAGTGCTAAGTAATATAGTAAGCAATATCCAGTAATGTTAACAAATAAAAGTTAATAATGTTAACAAAACACTGACCAACAAAAAAGTTACTGCTACCAGTGCATTAAAGCATTCAATAAAATTCAAGAGGCATTTGTAATTTTTAAACTGTAATACAAGGAATCATTTTAACATGATAAAAATCAATTATTTAACATGATATGGTAAATATGGTATTTGGTAAAATATTAGGAATATTTTATTTAAAGTAAAAATATATGTTTTTACAATTTAAATACTATACATGAAGTTCTAGCCAGTGATGTAGGAAAATACAATAGGTAAGCAACATTAGGATTGAATAAATAAATGATAATGCTTTTAGTAGAAGATTGTAAATCCATGAATATCTATAGGGTAAAAATGGTGACTATAAGTAATGATGTTACTTATAAGACCCATATATCAGAAGAAATGAAACAAAAAATTCAAAATGTGATTTAAAACGGGCTCTTTTCAATTGGAAAACATCTATAAATCAACTAGTAATAAATTTAAGAGAAGAAACACAAGTCCTGTTTGAAAAACAAGAGTTTCATGTAACAAGATCAACAAAAATACTTGTTTAGAAACGAAAATAATTAACATTATAAAGATAAGTTTTCTTAAGTCAACATAAAATTTAATTGCAGTTCCAATTAATAGTCCAAGAGCAGTTTGTTCTGTACTTGAATTCATTTTAAAATCCAAGTAGGAGTTAACACTGTTAAAGGACATTTAAAAGAATATGGATACAGAACTCATTTTACCCATTTCAAGATTTATCACATGTATAACCCTTAAAACAGCATTGCATTGGTTCAGGATAGACAGTGAAACAAAATGAAAAATATAGAAATAGAATCAGGCATATATCAAATGTTGCTGTATGAGTGAGTAGCTTCAAAGTGCTAAGAAAAGGATGGATAGATCATTAGGTGGAATATGGGAAATTATTTTTCCACATGGAAAAACGTCAATTTACTCATGTCATAAAGTAAATATCAAATAAACATATCAATCTGAAAAGTAAAAAAAAGATACAATTTCTAGAAGGTAATATATAATATTTTAATGACCTCAGGTAGAAGAAAAGATTTCACTAATATCACACACAAAGCACAAATCATACAAGACCACTGTATTGAACCACTGAGTGCCAGGTATGGTGGTGAACACCTTTAATCTCAGTACTTGGGAGGTTGAGAAAGAAGGATCAGGGTTCAAGACCAGCCTCAGCAACCTAGGGAGGTCCTCAGAAATTTAGTGAGACCCTGTTTCAAACTAAAAAATAAAATAGAGCTGGGAGTATAGCTCAGAGATAAAAAATGCTCCAGGGTTCAATCCTCAGCACCAATAAAACAAGACAAAACAAACAAACAAGCAAAAACTACTAAATACTTTGACATTCAACAGTGCATTCAACATTACCAAACTATCCATAAACTCAGAAAGGATATTTAAAATGTATGTGCTGGAAAGGATTACTATGCAACACATATACAGGGTACCTACACATAAAGAAAAAAAAAAACACGTGAGTCAATAAAAAAAAAGATATGAACATGAAAGAAATAGGAAATAAAACCTTCTAGACCCTTAGTTCTATGAAGATTGGCTCAATTTTTCCAATAAGATAAATGCAAATCAATAAAATATTGTACTAGATGAATTGATAGAAACGCAGAACATTCTAGAAATAGCAAGTGAGAATATACTGATACCTTATATAGACAGCAACTTTTTCAATGCCTAGCAGTATTGAAAACTATCACAATCAACTGATTCTCATTAAAAGAAGTGGAAGAATGAAGAGTAAACTTCCTTCATTTATAATCTGGTTTGTCGGTATATATATATGTCTTCTCCATGGCCAAGTTTGTTCATAATGATCCTTTTTTAAAAGTCAACTTTTAAAACCCATAAGCTATGTCATGGAGGAAATATAGACATCTCTTGAGTGGAAATACTGAAGCACCAGGGGAGACTGTGGGCATTCTCCCTACTGACTAGAGAGGAGTTCCACAGTTCCCTTGGCATCTGATTGCCAGAACCTTAACTCCCCTCTGGAGGAGCACCAAGATCCTCTTGGAAGTGATTCAAAACCACTCCAACCTCACTGAGCACTCTTTTAACTTGTGAGAAATAGGTATGTCATTAACATTTGCCAAAATAGACATTTATTACTTGATGTTTGCTCAAATTGTTTTACCATCTGTCTACTTATCTATTATTTACATGCCTATTAAAAAATATCCTCTCATGGTATGAAAATATCTCAATTGAAAATACAAACATTGTAGAATAAGGATAATTACCTTGTATTTTCAGAAAAAAATGATATCATAAAAATGACTTGGAAATCCCAAAATCTTTGCCAGCCTTCTTACCAATTTCAATTTGTGATAATGCATTCATCAAGAAAAATACTACTAACAGATTTCTCACTACTATAATGAAATGTTTGAACATAGTACCACTATAATGTGTATATTAATCTACATTTCTCTTCACTTCTTTGCCTAAATTTACGGTTGTTGTTAAGATGGTCAATGATTCCATGCCAAGTTTGCCAGGGCAACATGGTTTGACTAATTTCCATTGATCAGGGATATCATTCAGCTTAGTATTATTTTTCTGTATTTTAGATATAAATATATTTAAATAAATTATTTTTGTTTTGTTTTGTTTTTGGTACTGGGGATTGAACTCAGGGACATTGTACCTTTGAGCTAGACCCTAGACCCATTTTATTTTTTTTATTTTGAAACAGGGTCTCACTAATTTGCGGAGGGCCTCGCTAAATTGCTGAAACTGGTCTCAATCCTGCAATCCTCCTGTCTCAGCCTCCCAAGTCCTGGAATTTTAAGCTTGCACTACCACACTCAGCTAATAAATTATATTAAAATCTACTGTTGTTATGGTTCGGAATTTGAATGTTTCCCAAAGGCCACACGCTGAGCTCTGTGGCACTACTGAGAGGTGGCAGAACTCTTACGAGGTGGTGCACGATGGAAGGGAGTTAGATCACTGGGGATACTGGGACCACCAGCTCCTTTCTGTCTTTCTCTTCATTTCTGAGTTATCAGGAGAGTAGCTTTGCTCCACCACATGGTCTCTGCCACAAATGTTCTGCCTCACTCTAGAATCACACAGCCAAGGAATTAAACCTCTGAAGCTGTAAACCAAAATGAAACTTACCTCTTTTTAAGTTGTTTATCCTCCATATTTCCTCACAACTATAAATAAAACATCATTCTATTATTATTGTATTATGACTACCAGTATTGTATCACCATTAGTAAAGTTGCTTTTAGCTACACTTCCAGTTTCTCCCGTGGTCTCCATTTACAATATGAGAGAAGAAAATGCACCAAAGATTTCTAGCTTTAACAGATACTTACATCTAGAAGATGATCAAAGTAGCTTCCTCTTATCCAAAGTTTCGCTTTCCCACAGTCAAGTGTGGTATGGAAATATTACATGGAAATTTCTGGAAATAAACAATAAATTCTAAATCATGTGCCATTCTGAGTAGTGTGATGACATCTTGTGCTGTCTAATTCCATTCCATCTAGGATGCGAATTGAATCATCTCTTCATCTAGTAAATTAGGGCTGTATACACTGCCTGTTCCTTAGTCACTTACCAATCATCTTGGTTATCAGTACAGTATACAGAGATTAGTACTATCAACTCTTTCTGGCTCCCATTGTTTTTCATCCATCATGATAAGAGAGGGCTGCAGGAGCAAAAATACATCTCTCTTTCCCCTTTTCCCATGCAAAGTACTAAAAATTCCTTTCAAAGGAAAATATACATAGAACTTGAATGGAAGAACCAGCAGGCTTACAAATATGCATCTAGGAAGAATGAATCATTCTTCCATAAAGAAGAGAGTTCTTCATCCTAGTGGACACTTGTCTCAACAATTATGTCATTGCCTATGACACAGTCTGAGATATGCACACTTTGCCTGGGAACCATTCAATGATTCAGTGTAAATATGGAAAATTACATGGCTAGTTTATCTGAAATATGTGCAGAAGTACAGGGTGAGTTGTTCTGTGGTAAAGCAAAACAATTTGTCTGAATATTATTGCTACAGTGCCTGTATGTACTTTGTCGTTTCTTACATTGCAGCAGTCAGTTTATAGCAATTTATTTCATTGTGTGGAAACACATTTTCATGTTCAAGAAAACTTTTGATAGGAATGTATTAAAGAAAACACACATGAATATATGAGAAAAATAGGCACCAAATTTCCTTTTCTCTAAAAAGTTGTTGATGGATGTATATTTTATTCAAATGTCAATCAACCTATCCCATACTCCAAAAAGGGTATGGTGATATTTAATACTACTTGAAATCTAAAAGAGTCACATTTCCATCCATCTCAAAAGATTGTACTTATTGGTAGGAATAAGCCTACACAAAGGTATCAAGTTATCTCTGTATTCTGGTATATTTATCTTTTTGTATAGTCCTTTCCATATGAGGGTTGGTTAGGGTGACAAAGGGCAGAAGTGATGACATATCACATTAAACATTAAGTTGAAAAGGACTGTTGTGTTCATCTTGGACACCTTTTTCTCTCTTTGTTCTGGGGGAAAAAATAGCTACTATGAAAGACTCACACAGAGAGAGACTGAACACGCTGGCCAATGGTCAAATAGGAACTAAAGATTCCAACTACTGTGGAAGTGAGGTTGGAAGCAAATTCTCCAGCACTCAGTGACTCTTCAAATAACTGCAGGCTCTGACCATGGCTTGGATTACAAGCTTGTGAAGGACTCTGAGCCAGGACCATGAGTAGATAACTGAAGTTAAGCTGATTTCTAACCCTCAGGAGCTGTGTCATTTTATTTAAATTTTAGGGTAATTTGTTATGCAGCTATTGATAAGTGATTCATTGTTTAAACCGAATCATGCAAAAATTTGTTGAACATGTACAGCTACAGAAATTTCACTTACATACATACTTTCCTGTGAAGCTTGACATTTCATTTGCATCAAATGTCTGTCCTTCTAAATTAATTTCTGTTATTTTCCACTTCAAGTTTTCCTGTGATTGCACAAGAAAATGGGGCAATATTTGTTAATGTATTAGATAATTAGCTGAAGAATTTTGTAAACAGTTAAATATGCTAGTTTTATGTCAAATAATATGATTTAAATAGAAAATCCATTAATTTTAATCATGGTTCAAACTTTTAATTTCCTTCATGTGATTGGATTTTTTTTAAATTTGTTTTCTTAAAATGTGTATGTAGACAAAACATCTAACAGTGTGAATGCTGTCGTATTCATTTGAAGACTTCGACAGTTGATGAAATTAATTGATTTTTTTTCTTTTTTTATTGTAATAATTCGTGCTTTGTATTTATACATTTTTGTTAGGTACAAATTGATAAAGACAAATGTGCACACATTTCTCATCTGACCCTATCCCCAATTCCCACCCCGTTCCCTCACCCTCCCTCCCTCTCAAGTTCAGTTCAGTGAGTGATCTTGATATAATTGTGTAAGTACATCATGTGCCTTAGTATGCTCTCCCCCCCACACCCCCCTTCCATATCCTTCAGTTAAGTCTACTTCTTTGTTTATTGAGGGTCTCTACTTTTTCATCTGGGGACCCTCTTATGTCCCATCTACTCCCTAACATCCGCATATTAGGGAGAACATATGTTTCTTTACTCTTTGTGACTGGCTAATCTCACTTAACATAATGTTTTCCAGTTGCATCCATTTCCCTGCAAAGAACGTGATTTTGTTCTTCTTTATGGCTGAGTAAAATTCCATTGTATATATATCCCATAGTTTTGTAATCCATTCATCTGTGGATGGACATCTTGGCTGCTTCTATAGTTTGGCTATTGTGAATTGAGCTGCTATAAACATAGATACACATGCATCGTTCTGATAATTTGGTTTCCATTCTGGTGGGTATATACCCAGTAGTGGAATTGGTGGGTCATATGGTAGGTTCATTCCCATTTGTCTGAGGATCCTCCATACTGTTTTCCACAGTGGTTGCACAAGTTTGCACTCCCACCAACAATGTATTAGGGTTCCCACTTCTCCACATCCTTGCCAGTAGGTGTTGTTGTTCGTGTTTTTTATGATTGCCATTCTGACTGGAGTTAGGTGAAATCTCAGGGTAATTTTGATTTGCATCTCCCTGATTGCCAATGATGTGGAACATTTCCTCCTACATTTATTGGCCAATTGTATTTCTTCTTTTGTGAAGTGTCTATTTAGGTCCTTTGCCCATTTTTTGATTGGGTTACTTGCTTTCTTAGTTGCAATTTTCTTGAGTTCTTTGTATATCCTAGATATTAGATTTCTATCTGAAGTGTAATTGGCAAAAATTTTCTCCCACTCTGTAGGTTCTCTGTCGAGGTTCTTGATAGATTCCTTTGCTGTGCAGAAGCTCTTCAGTTTAATGCAATCCCATATATTGATCTTCCTTTGAGATGCTTGTGCTTTTGGGGTCTTGTTGAGAAAGTTTTTACCTGTGCCTATGTTTTCAAGTGTTGGTCCTATGCCCTCTTCAAGTAGCTGCAAGGTCTCTGGTCTGACTTCCAGGTCCTTGATCCACCTTGAGTTGACTCTTGTGCAGGGTGAGAAAGTGGGGTTTATTTCCAGTTTCCTGCATATGGCTAACCAGTTTTGCCAACACCATTTGTTAAAGAGGCTATCTTTTTTCCAGTGTATACTTTTGGCTTCTTTGTCAAAAATCAGTTGACTGTAA
>PVLC010012399.1:16616-44456 GCA_004027655.1 Graphiurus murinus
TTACTGTGGCTTGGTAGTAGAGTTTAAAGTCAGGTATTGTGATGCCTCCTGCATGATTTTTATTGCTAAGAACTACTTTGGCTATCCTGGGCTTTTTGTTTTTCCAGATGAATTTAAGGACTGATTTTTCTATGTCTGTGAGGAGCGTCCTTGGCAATTTCATGGGTATTGCATTGAATTTGTAGATCAGTTTTGGGAAATGGCCATTTCCCACAGCCAGCTTCATATTAAATGAGAAAAACTGCAAGAGTTCCCACTAAAGACAGGAACAAGACAAGGATGTCCATTATCACCTCTTCTGTTTAATATAGTACTCAAGACTCTAGCCAGAGCAATAAGGCAAGAGAAGGAAATCAAAGGGGTACAAATAGGGAAAGAAGAACTAAAACTATTTTTTGCAGATGACATGATACTATACTTAGAAGACCCAACAAACTCAACCAAAAAACTCATAGAACTGATCAACAAATTCAGTAATGTGTCCGGATACAAAATCAATCTTAAAAAATCAGAAGCCTTTCTATATACCAACCATAAATCCACTGAAAAAGAAATCCAGAAAGCAATTCCACTCACAATAGCACCCCAAAAAATAAAATACTTAGGGATAAACCTAACCAAAGAGATTAAAGACCTCTATAAGGAAAATTACAGAAAGCTGAAGAAGGAAATCGATGAAGACCTTAGTAGATGGAAGGATCTACCATGCTCTTGGATAGGCAGAATAAATATCATCGAAATTAATTGGTTTTGATGTGACTATGTGCATATCAAATTTAGTTTAAAGCTCAAATAATCAGAAAGTTATTTGGTTTGATAATGATGGAATATATGAAAATGCAGAAATTTTTATGATAAATATACTTAAGAATTAGGTATCGTACAAACATATTATATAATTGTGTCCAGAGAAGCTATAATGTTCTAAAAATTACAACTGTGTTGGTCTATACTTATAAATGTTTCATAAATATATAAATAAATTTTAGATATTTGTAAATTTTAGATAACTGAGAAAATTTTGTGATGAAGCTGATATTAAATGCCCAAACTATTTTAAACCTTATACATAGGTGTTTTCTCATTTTTCTGTCTTTAGAATAAAATTGAGACCTTTGTTATTGCAACATCTATATTTGGCAAACATTCAAAAAATCCTAAGTAGACATGGCTCATTGATACAGTTTTGTCTTTAAAAATAATTGATGAATCAATAATTTCTGAATGGCAGCAAAACAAATACTTGCAAAACTATTTGGGCTGAAATTCTACATACTATAATATAAATCTAGAGTGAAGAGTATCATCCTTCATTTAGCAAATTTTGGTCAGAACCTATTACATATCTTAGTTTCTATAAAGAATATGTTTTCTGAATATTTGACAGAAGAGAATCAACCAAAGCTATTAACAACTGAAAATTAATCTTAAAATGTAACTAAGAAAATTAAAGGTAATTTTATAAAAATATTAAAATAAAATTTGCCCACATGTAATAGAAAAATATTGGCATATTTTAGATTAGCTAAGAAATTAAGATATAGCTATACAAATGTTCAAAGTAGAGAAATGAGAACTGATGGTAATTATAGTGCTTATTTTCAATTGTTGAGAAAGAAAATATAAAGACATTTTTGAGTTTGTCTTAAAATAAAAATATAGGTAAAATTTGAATAGAACAACTTCATTGGCACCAATGCATTACTAGCACAATTTATCTAGTAAAAGCTCAAAAATTATCTTGTTTTAAATATTTTAGTGCTTCTTTTTATTGCAAAACTTCCCTGCTTTAAAGAAAGAATAAATAAATAAGTTATCACTTTACTTTTTAAAATATTTTGACGATGATAGCTTGAATCAATTGTCTTGATAAAAGATAACATCTTGCCATTGAATGATAATTGAATAGTAAGAAATGAGTGTCAAAATAAGAATATGCCTCTTATTTTAAAATATTTTCCATCCAAAAATTTGATTTCTTATATAATATAAAATATTTCATAATGATTAAAATATTTGTGCTTAAAGAAGTTGAACTCATTTTAATTTTGGTATAAATATATCCACATTTAATAAGCTGAGACATAGCCCTTTTTTATCCACTGTGTGTTGTACATTATCTTAAATTTTATTCACTTTTTGTAAGGAAGGCCCTTCTTCTCAAAGAAATTCACATGCAAATGTAAGCACAGACTGTGTTTTGTAGGTATTGGGATTTGTAAATGCACAGTAATTCAAGCAGTCAATAGCAAGTGTGAAACCCTGAAACCATTCAGAAAAGAAGTAAGTGAATGTAGAGAAAGAGAAAAGATAGTCTTTCAAATCTGGTTCATGATATTATTCACTCCCAGGGAACTTTTGTCCTGAGAGTGAAACATGGGCACCTTAATATTTTAAAATATGAATCTTTTCATGTTCAATGAGTATTTAGGATTTTCTACAAATCAGGATAATTGGCAGAAACTGAAATCCACTGGTAATTTATGTCAGGGGTCTAGAAGAAAAGTCTTTCTTTTATTCATCAGTTATTGACATTTCTTTCTCAAGTAATAAAGTGCACTATAGCCATCAACTAGGATTATCCTTTATTTGGCAATAGAAGTGTTAGAGTTGGGGATGCATATTTTCTTCCCTCAAACTCTTCTTCCTCAACGAATACACGATACTGATATTACTAATCAGCAGCTTAGACTATGCGAAAAATCATATTCTTATGTCTTCCATATTGTATAATTTTAAAGACTGTATAAATAACTTGAAGTTAGTAATTATTTTATAGTAATTATTATTTTTAATTTAATTTTTAATTGGTTCATTGTAATGGTTTTTATTTTGTTGATTTTTTAATATCTTAAAAATGGTTATGAACAGATTAAAGCAAAAAATAAAGCATATCTATGGAATATTTGTCTAGTTTATTTTTAAAAAGCACCAAAATATCTGGTAAAATTATAATATCTTACTTCTAAACGAAAGATTACTTTCATTCCATCTGATATTTTAATAATCATGACTTTATTTCAGACTCATCCCTTTATCAATTACGGCACATTAAATGGATACTTTGGTGATCCTAGTAATTTGTTAATGGGGAACATCATCTTTTAATTGACCATTAAATTGATCAGATAACAAAATCAATCTGCAACAAAAAAACCAATAGATACAATATTCTTTTATTGCTATAATCTAGAAAACAGAGCTGCAAGGAAAACTTTGGCAGTGCCTTCCTGCTGAGCAATTCTGAATCCCTTTTAATAGACTCTAAAATATCACCGAAGTAGCCGTGCAGGAGAGTGAAACCTATTAAGGCAGGTAACGCTTCATTTTCCACAGGCCTCTTGTTGAGGAGAGGTCATTAAAAAAATAAAATAAAATAAAAAGGAGAAGAAACAGCACTTTCTGTAATGTACTTAATATTTGACATTAAGTGAAAAATATTCATGCCCTTCCTTTCCAAAGCAGCGATTCTCACAAACAATAACATACTATATATGAAATATCATTAAGAAAACTTGCCTACAGCTCTCCATTAATCCTTTTTGGGTGGGACAACCTTGAAGAGAACTAAGTTTACCCCAGTCTCCAGGGACTGCAGGAGTTTGTCTAGAAATATCATGAAGTCTAGATCCCTCCTGTGAATTTTCAGGGCTGCAGCCGGGAGTCTCAGCTGGAAACCCTCTAGGCAAGTTCTTTCATGTGGTATTTCAACATTTCTCACTCCAACCTTTGAAAGAAATGGAAACAAACCTTCTCTGTGTTTATTAGAGCCTTAGAAGGGAGGTTGGATTTCAAGACTGTTCTGCTAGGAGGGTGAAAGGTCAGTCTAAGAGTGAAAAGAAATAACAAAAGTTATTCTCATCCCATTTCAGTTCTTCTTCAGTCTGACCGCCATGTTCTTAACATGGATCTGTGATGTTGGCAACATGGTATTCCTGCGAATGAATATTGTTCTTTGATTATTTTCCTCACAGCCACCCATAAGTCTGCTTAATATACAGCACCCGATTCCAAGAGACGGAGAATAGTCCTAACGGTAGCTCTTATTTATAAGAGGATTGCATCAATCTGCAAATTACAGCATTCAAGTATACTTTCGATATCACACTGTCATTTCAAGAACAAAAAGACAATTAACTGTTCCACTATTGTGCTTTGACACATCATAATAAGAGCCAGCTCTCATTCTTATTTTCAAATTAGAACTTTAAATTGTTGGTACATACTTAAAGTTTAAAAGTACTTTCTTCTGCACTGTCTTGCATACTTCACAATCTTGGGAATGGTGGAGAGGCTGTGTTATCACAGTTTAGCCAGTGAAGGCAATATTGTTTGTTATGATCAAGTGATCTGCCTAAAGAAAAAGAGATTTACTGAAAATAAAGACCACAAGGATAAGGACCACAACTGGAAATCACGTCACCTGAATTTATGTATGTGTCCTCATCTTTCAACAAAATATTGAATTAGTAGACATAAAACAGGCAGATGGGGAGAGGGGCATGGTTGGAAGATCAAACTTCCTGAGAGTCAAGATTATTAAAGCTTCTTGAGGGTCAACAAAATCAAACCTCCTGAGGGTCAACAAAATGTTTGCAAGACTCCATATGTGCTGGGCCATACACAGACACTCTCTAAATCCCAGGAATCACCCTCAGCCACAAAGGATAAATAAGTTATTTGCACTGGGCATGACCCTTCAAGATGAGGCATTGTTGACCTGTTGGACGATTTAAAAGAAAAATCGACATGGATTGGATGTTGCTGGGGCCCTAGACTGAGAGAAGGAAACTCAAGAAAGGATATATACTCCTAGAAAGGCCAGCCCTAAATAGATTCCCACTTGGGCTTTCTCCCTTTGGGAGCTTTTCTCTCTAACAAATGGTATGGACTCTGGGAGAGGTAGTGTGCTTGACTGTGCTCAGCATTGGCGACACTCCAGTAGAGGCTGGAAAGTACCTGCTGGACGCTGGAGTCTATACAGGCTCCCGGAGGTGATTTGCAACTCTCTTTGGTCTATCTTCTGGACTCTGTGAGAAGGCAAGGTGCTATTGATGGTGCTCCGCCCAGGCCACACCTGGTTGCAGCTAAAACTCACCTGCTGAACATTAAAGTCCACCTCAGCCTGTGAGGGTGATCTACTCCTTTTTCTCTTCTGCTGTCTTTATAGTAAACTTCCTCCTCACCCTTCTGGTGTCTGTGAAGTTTTGAACTCCATTACACACGAACCCAGTAAGGAAACCATAGGTTCCAATACTATCTAAGAATCAAAATATATGTTGCATTTTTTTTATAGAAGTAAATGTCTAGACACTTTCCTTCAAGATACTTCCTAAAGTTTTGGAGTAATAGAACATATACACATTCATGATGACAAGCAATGCAATTCAGTGGTAAGGTAATGAGAAGATAATAGTCATGATTATTCTGAACAGGAAGAAACCTCATTTCTGAGGTAGTGGGATAAGATTTCACAGAGGATATTATTTTCATATATTTCTCACCTTGCAGTAAAACCTGTTCTACACTTTCTTGCAGGGCACAGAAAGATACTGACCATATACTATGTACCAGGACTTCTTTAATTCATTCTATTATGCAAATTCTAAGATTAACTCAGTACAAGAATGATATTATTCTTGTTTTACAGAGAAGACATGTGTGCTTATGCTTAAAATGTGTAGTAGCCTACCAGACTCAGAGATAGAAAGTGGGCTTTACAAATAGAATTGAATCCTGGCTGACTCCATAGCTGGGAATTTTAACTGCAACAAAGACTACTTGGTGCAAAGAATACAGAATAGAGAGATGGTGAATTGGTCTTTTTAAGTGTAGGTCAGTAATACTGAGAGACCTTTCCACTGAATCTATAGTGTGCAATGAAAATAGATCTTGAAAAACATCAATAAACATATTACCTTTCAAAATTACTGGGATGGAGGACAGACTATATAGGGAAAAATTATCTTCAGATTTGGATTCATTTAATTTGCTATAATATATGACAACAATGTAACATATCTTTACATTGTATGCATAAATCTTAACAGTTGTTAACAACTCTAGAAGTGAACCAAGTGATTATCCTTAATCAAATGCCCTTGTTATGTTTGGTGTGTCTGTAAATGCTTTCCCTACATTTCTCTTCACAATTCTTTAACTGATCCCTAGAAAAAATGACTGACTATTCCGATAAGGAAGAAAAATTGGGGAACTGGGAGATCGCTCATTCTGGTCCTGTTTATTTCTTATATTACCTTGTATTTCTTAAAGGATTTCCCTCATTTATAAAATGGAGGTAATATTAGTTCATGCTTCATGAGACATGAGATAAGGAAGAATGAATTTCCTCATTTCTGCCTCAAAGGAATATTATAAAGTAAGTCATAATATCTATAATAATTCTTTTCTTACTGAGATCCAATCTGGCCAAAAAAAAAAAAAAAAAAAGAATGAAAACTATGTAAGAAAATGTGTGAATGAGAAAGCAAAGCAAGTGTGTGGGTAATGGGTGTCAGGCTCTGATGCTGGAGCCAGCCTTATCACTGGCTGCTCAGATTCCACCGAAATCTCTAGAATCACCATTCATTCCATGTCATCAGTGAATGTAAATTGGCACTGTAAAGACAACCTAGGATTCGACTGACAGGATTCCTCACTTTTCAACTAGCTCTAATTATTTTGGAAGTGTGCAGACACAAAGAAATTATTGTATCTTCATTTACCAATGGAAATTAGAATATATGTAGACATCAAAGTTGATCTAACTTTTAAATTTCTCTTGAGTACATTCTTCCATGCCTTTTCCCACAAGTCCTAATTTTTACCCTAGCATTGCTTTGTTTTTAAGATGGGAAAGCGGAGTAAGGAATGTGAAGCTATTTGAAACCTTTCCATAACTTTAGACACAGGTTACAAGTGCCAGACAAGTAATTCCAAAAAAAATGACTCTGAGGATTATCTTTTCATAGTATTGTCAATCTCAGACTTTAATAGTTCAAGTTTTTAATTATGTACAATTTTGTGAAGACTTTGGACTCAATTTGTCCTTCGATCCATTTATAATTAGATTAAAAAGTGCAACTCTTTCTTCAGATAATCAGTGATTTGATTTTTGAAATAAGGAGTTAATGATATAGGAACTTACTAAGGACTGCAGGGCATTTAACTAATTAGAGGCAATCAATCAACCATTTCTGCAAGCAGTATTGTGCCTCTTCTTCTTGATTAAAAGAGTTAAATGTGCACACAATATTTTCAAATTAGGAAGATATCAATGTCTCTTTTGTGCAATACATTAATGAGAAGAAAGAAAAAAAAAACGCAATGTTTCAGATGAAAGCACTGCAAATAAATGGAGCATTTTGATGATCATCCAGTAACCTTTCCTGTCTCTTTCATGTGTTGCTCTGGGAATGTATTAATCTTTAAAGCCCTCTTACATTATAAATATTGCTTATGGCACAAATCATGCAAATTTATCCCCCTTGCATTACTTCAGAGCTTCCTAGGTCAAGAGTTATCATTCAGAAAACATCAGCTGCTTCAACTAAACCGTATTATATATCTATGTCAGGTCATATTCAAATGCATGATAGAGCACCATGATAAATCCTTCCTAGCCTTTGGCAAAGGTAGCAATACTAGGTTCTGTTTAGAAAAGTGGGCTGTTATGGTTTAAGTGCACAGTTCCCAGGAAGTTAAGCAAATAGTTAGCAACCCCTAGGACTAAAATAGCAGAAAAGGATGCCAGTGGTATTTGAACTAGAGTGTGTTATAGAAAACAAATCTTTGGATACACATTAAGGAGGGTGGGAGAATTTTCCACTCATAATGACTTGTCAAGATGTCCAGAGAGAAACAACATGCCACAGCAAAATTGATAATAAAAATGAAATTTGTAAACACTATCTAGAATTGCTGTTTAATAAATTTATGAAATCTTTATGTCAAGAAGCAAATATTCCTTTACTGTGTATTCCTCTTCTCTGGCCTTCAAAGATGGCAGTGCAAATACCAGACTCCTTCAGAAACATTTCAAATTTGTTTCAGTCCTTTTTGTTATTTCTGTAGTGGTGGTACTAGGGATTGAACTCAGGGGTCTTCTACCTGGAATTAATCTGGGCTTTTTTAAAAATTTGAAACAGGGTCTCACTAGATAATGGCATGTTGCTAGCCTCAAACCTGTGATCCTCTTGTGTCAGCTTCTCAAGTACTAGTATTACAGGCATTCACCATCAAGCCCAGCTTGTTTCAGTCCTTTTAAGATGGGCAGTAAAGCACTGAATAGAAGTAACAAATAAATAAAATTTATTAACTAGTCTATCTTCAGGATAAGCATAATGCATGCTATTTCTTTTCATATAATACTATTGGAAGTCTATTTTCTTGTTCCAGTTATGAGATCTATTTTGTGTATTACTCATGAAAAATTTCTCTAATTACAAGACAATCCCATCAATAACTTACTTTCACATGGGAGTGGCCATCACTGTTTACTTTGGCAGGCACTGGTCACAGTATTAAATGATTTCACATCTCCATCTCTTGCATTATTCCCTACATTCTACTGGGCTCAGGGTTCTCAGTGATGTCATTTCACAGATGAGAATACTAAAGCTGGGGGATATCAAAGATGACACTAAGACAACACAGCCTATACATACAGTGACTGGGATCGCATCCCAGAAATTTGAGGCCCAGAGCCCTGCGGTCAACTCCGCATGGCCCCCAGGGAACACACATTAAAGCAAAAAATTCATCCTCTTTGAAGATATTACAAATAATTTATTGAAGAAAAATACAAAAAAAATTTCAAAGCAGAGACAGCCTCATTGGAATAAGTGCCTATTTTGCCACCAGTTAAAAATAAAACTCATGTCAGAAGATGGAGAGGTTGGTGCATTTGTGAAGGAAATAATGACCTTATATGTGCATTTCTTGTCATTGCTAGGTTGGCCCCCAACACAAGTCAATGCTAGGAAGATTTCTTTTTTTCAATTATGATGGTATAGTGATAATGATGAGGAAAAATAGATTCCCTTTGTTAGCCATAAACTAAACATAAGCATAGTTTGTTAGATGACATGGAACAAAAACATTGTCAGAGAATTAATCTTTGTCTTTATGTTTGTAGACAAGAAAATACTGGAACTCTGGAGAGCAAGGCTGAATTAAATATGGTCCAAAATACACAACATCTTAGTGATTGGAGGCTGCTTTGCAAGAGCTTATCAGTGCAATCATTTAATTTAATTTATTATAAAGAAGATAAACAGGGATGAGTTTGTCATTCTACCCTTAGGAGTAGGTCTGCATCCCAAACACAGGAAGTCTGTAGCTTAAAGCATAACTGTATGTCTTGGAAAGAGTTTGCATCAACTCTTGATGAAGTTCAGAGATGAAACACAAAACAAATCAGGAATAATAATAATAATAATAATAATAATAATAAATATTAAGAAGAAGAAGGAAAAGAATCTTTCTATTTAGTTATGGGCATTTATGTTAAGGGTAGGCCTTATTTTCAATTTCCATTACTCTTCATGGGTAAACAAAACAAAAAGGAATGACCTATGATTTATATTTCACAATGTTTTTGTTTCATGTCATCTAACAGATCAGAATAATTATAATTATTTTCTGTTATGTTCATTTAATTCATTGCAGTATCCCATTAAGGAATTAAGGGGTTCTTAGAACTACATGGTTTCTATTTCAAATTTGGTACAGAATTGTTTTTTTTTTTTTGAAACAGAGTATCACTAAATTGCCTCCACTCAGCTCTCCTTCTATCTCAACCTCCCAAATACTAGGACTAGAGGTGTGGGTGGTCATTGTGCCCAGCCAGAATATTGTATGAATTGAAAGTTCTCTAAAACTTTCCGCAACAATTCCTCTTTAAATTAATTGAGCTTTTACTATAATACTGATGATTTCATAGATTTACTTGAAGTAGTACGACCTGTTTGATCTTGAGTCTTTGGACACTCAAGTTGGAATTACATATGAACACCTTAAAAGTCTCAGACTTTAGTCCCTGAGCCTAGAGATTCTCAGAGAGAAGATCACTGGAAGACTAGATGAGGAAGTCTCAGAAGGCAGAGACACCTGAGAAGCTTTGCTAGGTAGCTCTCCATCCTCTGTACCCTGACCCTAGAGGAACACGGAGAACCAAGACCATGCCCTTCCTCTTCGCTTCCCCTCTGAAATATCTCCAGCCCACCCACATCTGGATCCTTGGTCACATGACCCAGGACTGTTTGGACTTTGAAGTAATGTTGATAGGCATCTGTAATCTCAAAAAATGTAACAGAAATGTAGCTTTTAAATGATGCCGAACTTCTCATTCTTTATGTGTTACCTGTAAGTTTTTGTTTCATAATAAATATACATTTACTTTTGCATTAATACTCCAGAGATGTGTTCTCTCTCCTCCCTGTTGCCTTCAATAACCAACAAGTCAATAAAGCAAAATCTGCTTTGTACTTTTAAAAGTTCAATCCAATTTCTCAAATTTGAACCTTTCCAATATTTAGTCTCAGCTTCTTTACCTTCCATAGACATGCCAGAACAGACTTAACCTACTTCTCTGTTTATCACTACATAATAAGTCATAAGAATCCCAAGTCACTAAATTAAGTTTCAGTGATTGTTAACTTTGGAGATACAGAGCCCTGGAAATCCACTGGTGGTTCCACATTATCTATTCCCTACATATTTCTGTTTCCTTGACCCCTAATAAAATGGCAGGAATACTTTTAGTATAAAAAATAACTATATGAAATATATGAAGGTTAAAGTTAGTGGAAAGAAGGAAGGGATGGAGGAAAAGAAGGAAAGAAGGAAAGAAGGAAGGAAGGAAGGAAGGAAGGAAGGAAGGAAGGAAGGAAGGAAGGAAGGGACTTCTTTAGTATCCCAATAATTTCTGAGTTGCAATTGATATAAAATATTCCACAAAAAAGTTAAAGTTAGTGGAAGGAAGAAATCGAAGGTTGAAAAAATGAAGGATGGAGACAAAGAAGGAAGAAAAGAAGAAGGAAGGAATGCAGAGAGGGAGGGAAGGAGGAAGGGAGGGAATTTTATTATCTGCTCCTTCAGTATCTCAATGATTTTTGAGTTACAATTGACATAAAATATTTTACAAACAGTTGATGAATGTTCATTGCTATATTGTCTCATATAGCACAGGTCTATTTAATACTGTATATAGATGCTACTATTCCCCAGAAAAGACCTGGGCTAGCAATGGATGATGTATGATTAACATATAGTCAGATAACACCCAGGAGAAGCAAACTTTACAATGTTTGTTTTTTAAGTGCTACATTGCAAATACAGTATAATATTAAGGAATAAAATGGCCAAGAGTGAAGGAACAATGACAGTAATTTAACATAAGATCAGATGAGAAAATGGGAAAGGCAGATGAATTGCCAATTTTTCTTTTTAAAAGTATTGAAATATGTTTAAGTATAGTGAATTGTTATGTCAAATGGAAACTCTAAAGATCATTAAAACCAAGAAATTTAAAAGTACTTCTTGGTCTGGGGGAGAAAGAGAGAGAGAGAGAGAGAGAGAGAGAGAGAGAGAGAGAGAGAGAGAGAGAGAGAGAGGCTAAATAGGTAGATAAACTCATAAATATATCAAAAGATCCTATATGCATTATTGTTGGAGACCATGATGTACGAAAGAGTTAAGATCTAAGGGTCTAAAGGCTGTTTATAGTCCCTGTCTATTTGAAGTACATTCTATGCTGATGCCAAGAGTGCATAAAAGAACTATGTGCTAACCATGGACATCAGGTGTTTGTGTAAGTGCTGGCCACAAAGTTAGTAGGATTTCATAAGGTTAACTTGGTAAACTTGGGCAGAAGTATACAATATACTTTTAGATAATGGGTTAGGTAAAATATTAATGTATGGCTAAAGGGTTTCGGGAATAATGTGTTTTCTTAAAACAATGAGATTTTCTGTAAAAGTATGTTTTTAATCTTTACATGTGATGTTTTCCTTCTGATGTTTTTCTTAGATGATCTTTCTTGTATGATTGTATAAAAACACCCTGAAAAATAAACTTGCTGCTTCAGTATCCACTGATAGCCCTCCTGAGAACATGGAGTCTTGACTCTTTAATCAATCCTCACTTTCTTCTCTCAGGACCGTCCGATTGTGCCAGCAGGTTCTGGCACACTATATTGTTTATAATTATATATTTTATCATGCTTTTTTTTACTTCTCAGATCATCTGAGTTGGAATTATTGCTTCAGATTATCCATTTCTGTGGTTGAAAATTTTTTTCTATAAATGGTAAAGTAGACAATACAGAAACAAATAGGTATGAATATGTTTCAATAAAAATGTATTTACAAAAACTGGCAGGAGTCCAGGTTTGGCCCACCAGCCCTAGGTTACCGATTCTTTCTCTTGAAGGTTATTCTGCTTTAGATGTTGGCTAGGATAGGAAATAGATTGAAAATAAAGAACACACATTGCACCTAATTTTATCTTTGTATTATTCGCATGCTGAAGAAATAATAATTTCCAACTATGATTTAAGTCCCAATAAAATTGCTTATGCACATACATTATGTTATCCACACATAGTTCTTTAGAAACTTGTAGGGATTTCCCAAACTGTCTTACTTTTAAATGTGTGTGGCTTAGAGAGGTCATTGTCTGTGTCCAACTGGGAAAAAAACATACACTCTAAAATCACAGATAATCACTATTTGATAAATAAATCTTTATTTATTTTAATGCTGGTTCATTTTCATGTTATTTTCCCTTTGTCTGGACTTTTTTTTTTCTTTTTCACATTCCTTCTCATATTGGAAAACTTCTACTTGCACTTCAAGATTTATACTAAATGCCAATTCTTTGAAGGGATATTTTTCTGCTAGAATAGTGTTCCTTCCTGGATCTTAGTTAGCATAAGATATCTTTAGAGCATTTACCAAATGATCTTTTAATTATTCATTTGCATGGAAAATACTCTTCAAAAGCAATGCACACTTTCTCTGTATTTAATTTCCAAAAGTCCATTTTTTTTTTCATGCCTATAGTTATTCAGTAACTGCGGAAAGAGGAGGATGACTTTAGAGGAGGAAAAAAAAATGAGTTAAGATTGAAAGAAAAAACGAGAGCATTGATGGAAAGAACTATGAAAAAAAAAAAAGAACTGTGAATTTAACCATATTAAGAATGCATAACGCTGGGTGTGGTGGCACATGCTTGTAATCCCAGTACTTGGAAGGCTGAGCAGGAGGATCACAGATTCTAGCCAGCCTCAGCTACTTAGTGAGGCCCTCTGCAACTTAGTAAGACCCTGTTTCAAAATAATGAATAAAATATAGGGTTGAGGGTGTAGCTTGGAGGTACAATGCCTCTTGGCTCAATCCCCAGTACCGCCAAAAAAAAAAAAAAAAAAAAAAAAGCATACTTTTGAAATTCTATGGTATGTACAAGATAACAGTTTAACAGGAACCTTTTAATGGAGGTTCTATATAGAATATCTTATTTCATAGAAAATAAACAATAACAATAGATACTTGATAGTTGTGAGAGGTGATTTAAGTGGTATTAATTTAAATAATTAATTGAAAACAGAACACTTCTGAGATTTCCAGGGTAAAATTATTTTCCAGTACAATATGTTTGTTGGTAAATTCACTTCCTAACTGAAAATCTATTGTGCTTGATTTTAAGACTGACTAAATATATTTACTCAGTGCTATACTTTGGGTCTTCAATGGCCCCCAAAAGTCCATGTGTCAAAAGCTTGATCCTCACCCTGTGGTGCTATTGGGAGGTGATGGAACTTTTAAGCGGGGAGGGGGCTCATGGGAGTTTCTTAGGTCATTGGGAATGTCCCTTAAAGAGCACTGTGGAATTCAGGGCCTTTTCTCTTCCTCCATCTGGCATCCTTGCCATAGTCAGGGCTTTCATTCTGCCATGTAGTCCTGCCACAATGTGCTTGGTCCCTGCAGCTCCGGAGCAGCTGGGCCAGCAGAGCACAGACTGGAACCTCCAAAACTGTGAGACCACATGAACTTTTTCTCTTTGTTAGTTCATTACCTCGAGTATTGTTACAGTGATGAGAAACTGACTCTCACACATGCTTAATCAGTCTTTATGTGTCTTAGTGCCTTTTTCCAATATTATGAGTTAGGTACAGCTAAAATGAAAAACAGTAAGATTATTTTTAATATTTTTAGTTCTTTAATGAGTATGCAACCAACTTATAAAACACTTGCTTGTCTTCTCTCATTAAAATAGTTTTAGGCAGCCCTGTAATTAAAATCTGAGAAAACTATATATTTGTATTTACAACTTTATATATACACACATATATGCGTATCTATACACACATATATATATTTATATATACATATATGCATATTATTATATCTGTATATATACAAACATACGCACATACATATATAAGTATATGCATGTATATTAATATATACATATATATTTTATATAAATATATGCTTGCATATATATATGTGTGTGTGTGTTTGTAAATACTTCTTTTTCCCCCTCATATTTCTTACTTTTTTAGGTTATTTGCAAATGAGAAAACATTATACTAGACATATAAATGAAGGCTATTAATTATTAAAATTATGAAAACAATAATATCAATGATAAAAAAGAAGAAAATATAAATTAAGCTTTACAATATATATCTGTATATAACTAATACTCTAGAAAAATGTTCCTACTGATATATATTTAAGGCATTGTTGTCCATCTTGATAAAATATGATTGATTGGTAATAAAAGCATCTTACTGATTTTACCTACCATTCAAATTCTAATTCACTTGAAGCAGTTACATATCAGAAGACAACATGAAAGAAATTTCATAAATATTATTTGGCACAAGAATTAGCAACCTCACAGGTACCTTTCTTTATCCATGCATTAAGATTGTAAACATGGCAAGTCTTCACTTGTTTTTATATTTATTTATCCTAATGCTTTTCAGCATGAAGACACACAATAATAATGTTTTCTTTTCCAGAAAACTGTCCTCACCTTCCTCCAGGTGATCTTAAGATTTCAGTGGATAGTTGCATTTGAAGCAAGTCCGGCTATTTGACTGTTCCCTGGTGTAATATCCACGCAGGTTGTGAGTAGCCTTCTGCATCTCATTCCACTCTCGGAAGATGTTGAATTGGCAGTTCTTGTTGGCCGCTTGCCACTCAGTTTTCTCAGCACTCAGGGCTTGCATTTGCTCTGAGCCAAAGCGCCCACTTTCTCCTTTACACTTCAAGCCATTGTCTCTTCTGCCTTCAGTGATTTTTATGGATGAACAAACGAGGTCAACTAAGATAAGCCACTGTGGCTCTCCACTAAATCTTCCCACTTCTTAAGAACTGTCCTGAAACTCAACTTCTGCAAAGAATTTCTGATTAGGACAGGGACACAGGATTGTATTTCCAGCAATGTTTCTTTGCATCAAGGAAAGAAGTCAGGGCTCTTGGTTTCAGACCTGTTTACTACTTCTTTGACCATGGGGAGTTATTAGCTTCTCCAAGTGTTCTATTTTTATTATTATTATTAAAAATGAGTTTAACAATGCCTGTCTTGCTCAGTTCCTAAAATCCTTAGGAGACTTAAATAAAGTTGCTTATATGAACATACTCATAAATCATGAAGCACAATAGAATAGAAACAACCTTTTTCTTGTTTGTGAGGAATCTGACATAATGCAGTAAACCTTTTTCTTTAAATGTCCACCTTTGAAATAATAAATGTTCAAACACATTCTGTTTAAGAGGTAAAATCAGTAAGGTCTGAATAAAATTTAAAAATTCCAGTCTTTGATTCCAGGCACAAGAAACTTATTGGATTTTTAGCGTGCTCTCCCTAACTCCATTTCATATCTCTGATACCTCCATTTTTTTTAAATCAGAAATTGTATTTGCTGTCAGAAACACTCATAAATATCAGATTTTGTGGTGTCAGAGATAAAGATAGGCTACAGTGTCAAAGGATTTTGTTAAGCTTGTAATGTGAAGCACAAAAAATATTGGTTAGCAAAATTAGCTCAATAAGGAAGATAACAAAAGTAAACTACTACTACTACTACTACTACTACTACTACTACTACTAATAATAATAATAATAATAATAATGAGATACTCGGTTACTTGATCCAATCCATGTAGCTACCTGAATATGTCATGATGACTTATATGAGTATGTAAGCTTTTGTTTACTGTGTTCACCTTTATTGTGGTATAATTAAAATACAACTAGTGCACTCACTTAAAAGTATAATTTGATAACATGTGTCTTATGATTTTAGCTCAATAAACATAATGTATTTAGAAGATGTATCTTTATTCCTCTCTCTCTCCATCCATTTATCTGTCTTTCCTCTCTCTCATGCATTTATTCATTTATTCAGTGTCTATTGAGTGTTTCCTATGGGTCAGGCACTTCCACAAGTGCTAGAAACATAGTGGTAAGCAAAACAAAGTTCTCAAGTCTATACAAGCAAAAAGTCATAGGAAAACAGCTGTAGTGATTCACACTTATAATCCCAGTATCTTTGAGAGGCTGAGGCAGGAGGATCCCAGATTCACAGTCAGCTTCAGTAACTTAGTGAGGCCGTCTGCAACTTAGTGAGTCTCTCTTACCACACACACCAAAAAAAAAAAAGTTATAGGAAGTCAGATTAGATAACATCTTTTGAGCCTTTGGAAGAACTTTGTCTTTTACTTTGAGACCAATGGGAAAACAGTGAAAGGTTATGATCTGAGAATCGACATGACTTCCCTTATATTTTAACAGCACTACTCAAGGGACTGGGTTGAGATTGAACCGCCTAGCGTATCTGCCATAGCAGTGATCCTTGTGGAGCTGATAGTGCTTAGGAAATGGTGTTTCGAGCACCAGAGGTAGTAAAGACATGCCTTGCTGGGGACACATTTTGAAGACAGAGTTCATAGCATTTTCCTGCCATGGTTTTAGTATCCAAAATTTATTCTATAAGATTTAAAATGGAAAGTAAAGTCTCAAAAATTCTTAACAAAAATCATTATGTAAACATGCAATGTAATTAATCTTCTCTCATATGTCTGTTACCTAAGAAGTCCAGCTGAGCACAGCTCCATCCAATTGAAAATACCAAACTTATTGATTTCTGAGGACCCAAGCCTGGATACTATTCTGTTCTCTTTTGTCTGTAATTCATCCAAGTGTTATAGGTTGTATAACATTATCTCAATCTTAAAAATAAAAAGTCATAGGTACTTTGAAAATTTAGAAGAGTTTTTTAATTTAAATTTGCCTTAAACTTGTATGAAATTAAAGCAATTTTATTTAAATATACTTTATTTACTTATGTATTTATGTATTTATTTTTGTGGTAATGAGGATGGAATTCAGGAGCAGTCTATCTCTGAGCTATATCCACAGCCCTTTTTATTTTATTATTTGTAAACAGGGTCTCACTAAGTTATGACAGCCTCACTAAATTGCTGTAATTCTCCTATCTCAGTCCTCCAAGTACTGGAATTACAGGCAAGAGCCATCACGCCCAGCTTTACTTAAGTATACTTCAAGTGTCCTGTAGAAAATATCTTGGTATATGGTAGAAAGTAATAATAATTAATTATTTTTTCTTATATTTTCTCTCATTTTTCTGAAATTTAACATTTATAAACCTATTTTTTATCTTCAGCATTTATATACTTAGAAATAAATCTATGAAGAGCTACATTTTAGGAAGAATCATGGAAGAGCGAGTTTTATTTGAAAGAGATTGATGTGACACATTGCTAGCTCTTGAACAAGTTAAAGTTATTCTATAAAAGATGAGCAACATTTCTCATTGGTTTGAGCATAGGCAAATACATAAGCTAATTCATCATCAGTTTAATAGTAACATGTTAACCATAAGTATATGACTTTATACCTTGTACCCAAGAATTTTCTTCTCAAATAATTAACATGTATTCTTTCCCATCTTCTAAAAAATACAAGAGAACAAATAAATTATAATAAATGACATTCAGAAGAAATCAGAGGAGGATTTTGTACACTTCTTTTCAGGAATTGTCATAAGCATTTTTTATTTTAAAAATCTTTGTGGTTTATTTTGAAATACCACTGAAAATTCATAAAAGAGTAAATATAATTTTCTTTCACACAAGAACCACCTGGAATGGGTTTGAGTTTTCTCTTTCAGTGTGTGTGTGTGTGTGTGTGAAATTTTTATTTTTTTACCATCTGAAAGTATTCATTAAGGTGATCCTATAAATTTTAAAAATTCTTCCAGGCCTTAGTAAAAGAAACGTTGAAATGCAAAATCATTCCCTTTCTTCTCCCATTCTTTATTACCAAGAGTCTATTTTCTTTCCTTTTTTTCCCATATTACAAAAGATCCATTGTATTTACTTAATGGTTTCTATTATAAATTACTTAACTGACAACATTTATTTTTTACCAAACAATTTGATGACAGCTCACTTTAAAAAAGTATAGTCTCAACCCATGTATCACAGAGAAATACAGGGAGATCTCTAAAAGTCAAGTAGAAACCTATTCTTTGAAACTTCAAGAATAAACCATAAGATGTAGAAATAACTGATCTGTTTCCATCTGACCAGAATACTAAGTCTGTTATCAGGATTGGGTCTGCATGGTAATCTCAAGGACTTCTTGGGAGTTTTAGTTTCCCAGTCCTCTCCACCTGGCACACATGACTTTCTAGCTTACTCTGTGTGATACTAGACCACAGGATTCTCTCTCATCAAACCTCTTCCCAATTCCTCTTCTTTGCATGAAGACTCATGTCGTACCTTCCCTTGCATTAAATGTAGTGACACATACCCGCAGCTAACCACAAAGACCTATCCTCAAACTACCTCATCTCTTTCTTTGCTTTTTTCTATAGCAGTTGCAAAAGCATATGGAAGCTCAATTGTAACTTTAGGGAAAATTACTTGCGAATTTTGAGATTTAGCAGAAATTTCTTTCAAAGTTATAAACCCTCTTTTAGAAAGCATGCAAGATAGTTCTATCTTAATAGCCAAAAAGTAGTGCTCTAACTATTCCACATGCCTCCAAATATTTTCTTTCTCTAATTTCAAATAAATATTAATCACAGACATGATTGTCGGTTATATATGTCAATATGACTGGTCCACTGGGTGCTCAGATTGCTTAAATGTTTTTTTTTGTTGTTGTTGTTTTGTTTTTCTGGAAGAGTGTGTGAGTGTTTCTGGACAAGATTAAAATCTGAACAAGTATTAAAGCAGATTACCCTCCCTAATGTGAGTGGGTTTCATCCATTTAACTGAAGACTTAATAGAATAAACGACTGACCAAGAAAAAATTCTTTCTTTCCACCTGACTGTCATTGAGTAAAGACATTGTTTACTTTTGTTTGCAAACTAAAGACCTGAAACTTACGGCATCAGGTCTCCCTTGACTCTCAAGAATTATTCACTTTTTTTCTTTTTATTAACTTATTAGTTTATTTATTTATTTTTGGTGGTACTAGGAATTGAACTCAAGAGCATTCTACTTCTGAGCTACACCCCAGCCCTATTTTACTTTTTATTTTGAAATAGGTTCCCATTAAATTGCAGAGGCTGGCTTCCAAACAGTAATTCTCCTGTCTCAGCCTCCCAATTACTGGGATTACAGGCATGTGCCACCAGGCCCAGCTTCTTCTACACATTTTCATTGGATGTATACCATTGGCTCTACCAGGTCTCCATCTTGTCCAACTACAGATGTTGGACTTCACAACCTTCATAATTATGTGAGCGAATGCTTTAAAAGAAATATATTGATATACACACATAGACATGCACACACACCAAAAGAAAATCTCTGTAAATACATAGATATTATAGATATAAAATAAATAGGTCCTATTGATTCTTTTTCTCTGGAGAGCTGAAACTAGTACAAGATACCACTTATCAAATGTCTTAGCATATCATTCTGCCTGTGATACTTTTTCAAAACTTTTGAGCAGTTCTTCAAATAGTTCTTTGACTGGAACTAACAATTGTTATTTTTTTTTTTGCTTTTTTAAATTAATTTATTTATTTTATAATATATAATAATTGGTGCATTGTAATCATACATCTTTGTTAGGTACAAGCTGATAAAGGCATATATGCACACATTTTTCATTTAACCCCTTCCCCAATTCCCACCGACTCCCTCCTTCTCAAGTTCAGTTTAGTGATTGACTTTGATGTATTTGTGAAAGTACATCATGTGCATTTGGGTGTCTCCCCCTACCCCGCCCATCTCCTTCAGTTAAGTCAACTTCTTGGCTTATCTAGAGTCTCTCCTTTTTCATTTGGAGTCCCACTTATGACCCTTCTTCTCCCAGCATCCGCATATTAGGGAGACCATATACTTTTTTACTCTTTGTGACTCACTAATCTCACTTAACATAATGTTTTCCAGTTGCATCCATTTCCCTGCAAATAACATGATTTTGTTCTTCTTTATGGCTGAGTAAAATTCCATTGTGTACGTATCCCATAGTTTTATAATCCATTCATCTGTCGATGGACATCTTGGCTGTTTCCATAGTTTGGCAATTGTGAATTGTGCAGCTATAAACATAGATACACATGCGTTGTTCTGATAGTTTGGTTTCCATTCTTTTGGGTAGATACCCAGAAGTGGTATTGCTGGATTATATGGTAGGTTCATTCCCATTCGTCTGAGGATCCTCCATACTGTTTTCCAAAGTGGTTGCACTAATCTGCAATCCCACCAACAATGTATTAGGGTTCCCATTTCTACACATCCTCGCCAGCACTGTTAATGTTTGTGGGTTTTTATGATTGTCATTCTGATTGGAGTTAGGTGAAATCTCAAGGTAGTTTTGATTTGCATCTCTCTGATTGCTAATGATGTAGAACATTTCCTCATACATTTATTGACCATTTGTATTTCTTCTTTTGTGAAGTGTCTATTTAGATCCTTTGCCCATTTTTTGATTGGGTTATTTGTTTTTTTAGCTGTGATTTTCTTGAGTTATTACTTTTATTAGTAAATGACAATGTTAGAAGACGGGAGGATTCATTTTGCCACCAAAGTGACAGCAGGTAAGTTCTGAATAGATTTTAACTAAAAAACATATTTGTCTAAAAACAATGCTAATATCAATATTGCTTTACTAATAGTTTAACAGTTGAAATGCAAATGAACTTTTTAAAATAATCTCACCTTAGTTTTGCAAGCATAAGTGATTTGCCATCTGCTTTGTGAAAACTAGGTTCACCTTTATTAAGTTTCTTGGGTAATTTGCTTTTAGGTAATGCAGATTAGTTTTTTGCTCTTTTAAATTAAATCTTATTTGAATGCCCATGTCCATATTTTTGAAGGGTCATTTATATTACTCAAACCATCTGATGTTTGTGACATACTTGAGTCAAAAAGAAAGCTGCATTCTACATTATAAATATTCTACTTTCTTCTAATTTCATATCATTTATCAAGTGATTAAGAGAGACTAGAGCTATCAGTTAATGTTGCAAAGAATAATAATTCTTAAAAGCAAACAAAGAAAATGCAAATCATATCTCATTTTTGCCACAAGATAGTACACCAAACATTAGCTCATTTTTATATCTCTTTTGGGAAATCAAGATAATGTACAGATTTGTATCTTCATATGCCAACATTTGTGCTACAAACCCTGATCATATAATGCAACATTATGAAGTATTCATATACATAATGAAACAGGTACATACTTTACTCTAAAAAAGTCAATTTAAAAAGGGAAAAAACAGGTGCACACTTGTAATCCCGGCATTTGGGAGGCTGAGACAGGAGGATCTGGGTTCGAGGCGAGCCTCAGCTACCTAGTGAGGCCCTCTGCAACTTAGTGAGACCCTGTTTCAAAATAAAGAATAAAAAATAGGGCTGGGGGTATAGCTAGGATGTAGAATGACCCTGAGTTCAATCCCCACTACCACAAAAAAAGGGAAAAAAACAATGCATGTACACAGAAGTATTTGTTTTATTACATCCATAATACTTATAAACTTAAAGACCAATCAATAATAAGAAAAGCAAAATCCTTGAAAAACTGATAATAAATAACCTCATATGTTCAATTATTTTAAAATTATTTTGACATATAAGATATTAAAGTCATAGTCAACTATATACTGTCTATAAGAACTCATCTTAAATTTAAAGATAAAAAGAGGCTAAAATTAAACTGATGGAAATTAGTATATCATGAAAATATTACTCAGGAAGATTGGTTATATTAAAAGCAGATAAATTAAAAAACAAAATTTGTAATCAGACATAAAGAAGTATATTTGTAATTAAAAATCAGCTTTGATTTTTAAGTATTGTTTTTACTTCTCTCAAGCTAAAGATTATCTTTCCTTTCAGCTCATGAGATGTAATTTATGGTAAAATATACTTCATAGTTAATGAAAAATATTCTTCGGAAGTATTCTTCTGTCCACTTTTGTTTTTGATTTCTCTTTCTTGCTCCTGGCTTCTATGATGTGAGTAGCACAGTTCATGTGCTCTATCTCTCTCTCTTCCACCACTCTACCCTGAGATCCATGGTCCCTGGCCTCACATGCACTGAACCTGAAACCATAACTTTTCTTCTAAGTTACATGGTCAATCTTTTAGATTATGGCTTTAAGAATGCCAATCAGAACAAGTATAGATACCAAGGAGAGATACCAAGGAGAGGTATAACTGAGTCATATGGTAGTTTCATTCCTAGTTCTTTTGAGAACCCTCAAAACTTATCTCCATAGTGATTGTAATAATTTACAACTCCAGCAGCAGTATATGAGCTCCTATTTCCCCATATCCTTGCCAGCATTTATTATTGCTTTAAACAAATCTGCAAACTTATAGCCAGTTGATTTTTGACAAAAGAGACAAAAAAATATACACTGGAAAAAATAAAGCCTTTTCCACAAATGTTGGTGGAAAACCTGGATATTCATGTGTAAAAGACTGAAATTTGATTCTTATCTCTCATTCTGTACAAAGGTCAACAGAAGATGGATCAAAGACCCAGAAATCAAACCAAAAACTATACAATTACTAGAAGAATCATAAGACCAATCTCCAACATATAAGAATTAGTAAAAAGCTGGGCATGGTGGCACACACTTGTAATCCCAGTACTTGGAAGGCTGAGACAGGAGGATCCAGGTTTGCAGCCAGTCGCAGCTACCTAGTGAGGCACTCTGTAACTTAGGAAGACCCTGTTTCAAAATAAAGAATGAAAAATAGAGCTGGGGGTTTAGCTCTGAAGTAGAATGCTCCTGAATTTAATCCCCAGTACCACCAAAAAAAAAAAAAAAAATTTTTTTCTCAATAGACCTCTCAAGAAATAAAACCAAAGATCAATAAATGGGATGGCATCAAATTAAAAAGCTTCTATGATGCAAAGGAAGCAATAAAGAGCCTAAAGAAAGAAATAAAATCTTCCCCAGATACTTCTATGATAGAGGACTAATATCAAAAAAATATAAAAAACTCAAAATTTAAAATAAAGAATAAATAATCCAAATAAGTGGGAAATTGAATTGAATAGATACTTCTCAAAAGAGGAAATATAAAAGCACAACAAATATATAAAGAAATGATCAACATTATTAGCAATTAGGGAAATTCAAATCAAAACAATTTTTAATCAATATAGGCCTTTTCATGAGAAATGTTTGATTTTATATTTTAGGCACTATATATATATATATATATATATATATATATATTTTTTTTTTTTCTTCTTATAGTAGTATTGGCGGTCTTGCTAGGTTACTGAATCTGTACTTGAACTTACAATCTCTTGTTTTTAGTCTCCCAAGTACTGGGATTACAGGTTTGTGCCACCATACCTTTCTATATTTTATATTTTTGAGGACAACTTATTCCTCACATTATCTTGAAAGAATTTAGAATCTCATATTTCACATCATCAGAAAATACCAGAGTAGCTCAAGGGGGTGGCACATGACTGTAATCCCAGTACTTGGGAGGCTGACACAGAAGGATCACAGGTTCGTGGCTAGCTTCAGCTACTTCGTGAGGTCCTCTGCAATTTAGCAAGACCCTGTTTCAAAACAAAAAATAAAAAAATATAACTGGAAGTGTAGGTTGGAGGTAGAATATCCCTGTGTTCAATTCCCAGTTCCACCAAAAAACAGATAGAAAAAAAAAATACCAAGGTAAAATTTCTCAAGACTGTGCAAAACTTTCGATCATGCTATATATTAATAACCTGAATACTAGATAGCTCAGTCTTAAGGAATAACAACTATCTAAGAGAAAACTTGCTGTAATTTGGACCTGGAATGTCTTTCAGAGGATCATATGTTAAAAGATTGGTGTCCAGCCTATGAAACTATTGGGAGGTGGTGGAACCTTTAAGAGGTGGGTCCTAATTAGAGTAAATTAGTTTCGAGGGGGGGGGGGCACATGCTTAAAGGGGACTGTGAGATCCTGGTATCTATCTTGTTCTTTTTTTCACTTCTTAACAATAAGATGAAAAGATTTCTCCATCTCATGCTTAGGCACAATGTGCTGCCAGCAGAAGCCCAAAGCAGCAAGGCCAGCCAATCATGGACTGAAACCTCTAAAACTGCAGGCCAAAATACATTTTTTTTTCTCATTGTAAGTTGATTATTGTGGGTATTCGTTATAGTAATGGAAACTTACTAACACATTTTTCAAGTTTTGTTCTGTACATATAATTGTACAATAATTTACAATAAATTAAAACATTTATCAAATTCTGACAGTGTTAGGCTAGACCACTATTTCTGATGGTCCATCTTATATGTAAAATGGTGTGATCACATGGGGTGGCACAAATAAGAAGAATTTCAAAATATCAATTAAATGTAACTATATCACCATGAATTGTCCAGCACTTCTAGCCAACCTGCTAGCCAACAACATTCTCAGTCCATTCCCACAGACAGAGCATAAAACACACATATGCATACACATCACAAATATGTCATTTGGGGCTCACTAGCATTTGTATTAATGTAAAATGCCAGCAAATCTATAGTTAAGTATACAAGATCCTTGGCTCTGAGAATTTCTCAGCTAGGTTTAGAAACTAAACTAAAATATAAAGAACACATTAATATAAGAAATCTTAGTGTTTAAAAGTGACTATGGAAAGATAAAACAATGCCAAAGAGATAAAAACATTTGTGAAATGTTATCTCCAGCCAATTATTTGTCACTGGGAATAACAGAAAAGGCAAAGATTTACATTCTCATTGTTCTTACACCTTCTTCATTCTGAAAGACCAGACAAATGTTATGGAAACATTAGAGGAAGGCAAAATTGCTGTGGTATTTTCTCTCTTATGATCATGGAAAAATAAACATTTTATAGCACTCCTTTCTTGGCATGATTTCCTTGTGATGGGGTCTTAAATCAAATTTAGCATGGTTAGGAAGAATGCCTTTTAGTTGTTGTTTAAAATCAAACTTCAAAGTCTTGTGAATACAGTCCATTCATGTTTAAAAGGACAGCCAAACATTCAGAATCAACAGAGGAAAAGAATACACATTTGTGTGTCTCCTCTACTTTACTATAATGAGACAAATAGCAACCTTTATCCCAGGTCCCTACCACAGAGCTCTCACATGCTCTGAATGATGCACTAAAAGAAAGACCACAATTCCTTAAAGCTGTATTTGTTAACCATCAGCAAATCAGAAATTATAGCTCAAGCTACAAAGAATTTGAGAATTACTAAGTATTCTAATCTTGCTCAAATTCTCCATTTGGGTTTGTTTTCCATACTGGCCTTATCTATTCAACCCCCTGGTATGGAACTAGAATGTATTATTGCTGTATTCGTTGCCATCATCTGCACATCTGCACATCCTGAAAAAAAAAATGAAACTATTACAAAAGTAATAGGCCACCAATTAGGGATGGTTACTAACTACTCTAGACATTTATTGGCGTTGCTATAGAAAAGTCATTGACTCATATTTTGGATGCATCATAGTTACTTTCCTATCTCCATGAGTACAGTGAAACTGTAATTTTCAGCAACTGTACAAACAATTCAAACTATAGTATAATTAGATATAATATACCCCTGAAGGGCTCATTTACTAATATTCAGGGTTGATATAATTAAGTCATAAGAGTTGTAATCTCAGCAATGGACATAGGTTCTTCCTGTCATTGCTTGTTCTCTGGCTTCTGGCCTTCATGATGTGAGAGTGAAGCCTTGTGCTTTCCCTTCTTCTGCTTCCTGCAGCCATGCCCTGAGATCCAGGGTCCCCGGCCTCCATGGACTGAACCCCAAAACCATGAGCAAATAAAACTTCCTTCTTTTGTGTTACATGGTCAAGTCTTTGGATTATAGCTTTGAAAATACAAATGAATACACACTATAATTTTATAGTTTATTTAAATATGCTTATGTACTAGTTTATGCTTATATCATAATCCAATCATAAATAATTAATTTATACTGAGGAATCTTCCAGTTTAATTTCTTTCCCTCTTTCCTCTTTTTTTATTCTTTCCTTTCTGCACATCTCCAGTGTAACTCATACTCTAGACAATTAAATATATAAGATTCTAAATGAATTGAAATTGAATGACTTTGGTAATAACTTTCTTTATTTTATTATTTCTCTCTCTTTATGTTAAAATAAGTAAAACGTGTTCATTGTAAAGTATTTAAATAATATAGAAGTAGAATTTTCTAGTATCTTTTCTGAATTATCTTTAACAATTTTTCAAATTGAATAACATTTATTAAACAAAAGAATTGACTTAAATTATGATAAATAATAACAAATGAGATTGTCCTTGTCCTTCAGAATGCCAAACATGTACAAGTAAATAAATCTCTTTAAACATTAGTATTTTGTCTAAGAAAATACATTGCAGTATGGTAAGTAAATGAGTTTGTCAGAAATGACACTTAAATAACAATCTGATGATATTTTTCTATAGAAAGTAAATGCGAATTTTGACAAATTAGGACCTAACCTCTTCCAAGCAGCCCTACCCTCCTGATTTCTGTCCAACCATCATGTCTCTCTTTGTAGCCAAAGAGATACTGAGAATGGAGGCAGATTGTGCATTGAGGTTGAAAACAGTTACATGAGACTGGTACTGTTCAGATCAAGAGTTAATGCAGAGCTTTTCCTCCCAGAGTGTAAAGAGAATCTAAAGACTGTTGCCAGAGGACCCGAAGCAAAGATAAGAAGATAATCAGCACCAGAAAGAGCTTGACTTCTTGAGATTCCTGAACTCCTATAGGAAAGGAGCTATTGCAGACGACATGATATTATACCTAGAAGACCCAACAAAGTCAGGCAAAAAACTTATAGAACTGATCAACAAATTCAGCAAAGTGTCTGGATACAAAATCAATCTTAAAAAATCGGAAGCTTTCCTCTACACCAACCATAAATGCACTAAGAAAGAAATCCAGAAAACAATTCCACTCACAATAGCATCCCCAAAAATAAAATACTTAGGGATAAACCTAACCAAAGAGGTAAAAGACCTCTATAAGGAAAATTATAAAAAACTGAAGAAAGAAATTGACAAAGACCTTAGAAAATGGAGAAATGTACCATGCTCTTGGATAGGCAGAATGAATATCATCAAAATGGCCATCCTCCCAAAAGTAATCTACAAATTCAATGCAATACCCATGAAATTACCAAGGTCACTCCTCACAGACATAGAAAAATCAGTCCTTAAATTCATTTGGAACAACAAAAAGCCTAGGATAGCCAAAGTAGTTCTTAGTAACAAGAACCATGCAGGAGGTATCACAATACCTGACTTCAATC
>PVLC010012400.1:0-44358 GCA_004027655.1 Graphiurus murinus
GGTACTGGGGATTGAACTCAGGGGCATTCTACCTCCGAGCTACACCCCCAGCCCCATTTTTTATTCTTTATTTTGAAACCGAGTCTCACTAAGTTGCGGAGTGCCTCACTAGGTAGCTGAGGCTGGCCGCGAACCCGGATCCTCTGGTCTCAGCCTCCCGAATGCTGGGATTACAAGCGTGCGCCACCACGCCCGGCCCCAGTCCTATTTTTTATTCTTTATTTTGAAACAGGGTCTCACTAAGTCGCAGAGTGCCTCACTAGGTAGCTGAGGCTGGCCGCAAACCCGGATCCTCCCATTTCAGCCTCCCAAATGCTAGGATTACAAGCGTGCGCCACCACGCCCGGCTTGTTTATTTATTTTTAATTGGTGTATTGTAATCATACATTTTGTTAGGTACAGGCTGGTAAAGGTAAAGGCATACATGCACACATTTCTCATTTAAGAAAGTTATGATTTTAAAATATTGCACAAAGTCAGGTGTGGTAGTGCAAGTCTGCAATCCCAG
Source organism: Graphiurus murinus (assembly GCA_004027655.1). Classification (NCBI taxonomy): domain Eukaryota; kingdom Metazoa; phylum Chordata; class Mammalia; order Rodentia; family Gliridae; genus Graphiurus; species Graphiurus murinus. The sequence continues at coordinate 509 of PVLC010012400.1, forward strand.
TATTTGGGAGGCTGAGACAAGAGGATTGCAGGTTTGAGGCCAGCCTCAGCAACTTAGTAAGGCTTTTAGAAATTAGTGAAATCTTGTTTCAAAATAAAAAATAAAGCTGGGCACAGTGGCACACACCTGTAATTTCAGTACTTGGGAGGCTGAGACAGGAGGATGACAGGTTTGTGGCTAGCTTTAGCAACTTAGTGAGGTCATCCACAACTTAGTGAGACCCTGTTTAGAAATAAAATAGGACTGGGGTGTAGCTCAGAGGTAGAAAATCTCTGGGTTCAATCCCTAGTATCAATAATAATAATAATAATAATAATAATAATAATAATAATGACAATAATAAGTAAAATAGGGCTGGAGGTGTAGCTCAGAGGTAGCACACCCCTGGGTTCAACCCACAATACCACACACCCAAAAAGAGTTGCAATTTTTTTTAAGTAGACATAATATAAGACATAATTTAAAAGTTAACACAATAGCCAGGAATGGTGAAGCATGCCTGTAATCCCAGTACTTGGGAGGTTGTGACAGGAGGATCACAGACTTAGGGCCAGCCTCAGCAACTTAGTGAGACTCTCAGCAACTTAACATGACTTTTTCAGAATAAAAAATAGGGCTGGAGTGTAGCTTGGAAGTAGAATGCCCCTGGGTTCAATCCCCAGTGCCACAAAAAAGTTAATGTTAGTTACACATTATCTTGGTATTATTACAAAGTTTCCAGATAAATCTTACATTTATATATTTAGGACTTGTAGCCCATTTTAAAATTTCTTATTCTTTTCCTCACTATTAATTTTTGTAACTTGAATTGCATATTTGGTTTCATATCTTCTCCTAGTGTTTTATATATTACGCAAGAAGAAACTTAAACCAGAAATCCACCCTGAGAACAAAATACAACCATAAAAATGTCACCATTGACAACTAGACTTGTAGAGCAGGTCATATAGACGCTATACTTAGGATGACCACAGGGTGGCACCATAGCACCATGCATGGCAATAAAGCGCCGTCTCGCCATGCCGGGCGCGGGGAGGCTTGTAGTTGAGAATTGTGTTCAGCTCTATGTAATAGATTTTTTGATTAATTGCTGTTAAAAAAAAAAAAGTTTACAGGACATGTAGCAGCCCTCGCTCTCACTCACTGAACACCAGCCGCGTGTCCCAGCCAGCAAAGGTTTCTGAAATGCTTCTGATTCAGAACCACTGTCCACTTTGCTACCCAGAGCTCCCTTAGCAAAGAAATGCGAGAACTCGGCTAGGCGTGCCTGCGAGAAGGGACAACAGAGTACAATATGAAGGGCAGAGTTGAAAGTGGAAAGAAGAAAGGGAGAGAGAGAGAAGGAGAGGGAGAGGGAGGAGAGAAGAGATAGAGGAAGCCGGGCATGGTGGCTCATGCCTGTAATCCCAGTACTGCATCAGGAGGATAGCAGGTTTGAGGCCAGCCTCAGCAAGCTAGTGAGACCATGTTTCAAGAGAAAAAATTAAAAAGGTCTGGGAGTATAGCTTGGAGGTAGAATGACCCCGGGCTTAATCCCTAGTACCACAAAAAAAGAAAGGAAGAGAGAAAGAAAGAAAGAAGGGAGAAAAGAAAGGAAGGAAGGAGGGAAGGAAAGAAGGAAGTTAGTTCGTGTTAGTTGACTGTGTGGACAGAGACTTTCATTTCCAATTAGTTGTGGGTACAAGTGACAGGCAGAAGTAATGTAAGGTCCTGTGACTCTGCCACCTGACATCACAATTGAGGAGCACAGCAAAGACAGAAAGAGGAAAATGCCAGAGACTCAGTACCATCTCATGAACAGGCAGACATCGAGGAACAATCACACAGAGGTTCATTGAGAGGATCGAAGGAACTCATAGTGGAAGAAAACGTCACGGAAGAATGAGCTCTGTAGAACATTCTCTCAGATCTTTCCCAGAATTAGGATGACCTATAAAAGAAAGCCTTGTTTTAAGAGTAATTCTTTAGTAAGAAGGAGGGTCAACTGCTCCCAAGCTTTAAGTTTTCTAACACTGTTACTCTTTCTATCAAAGGAAATGTGTTAGCCGGCTCTGCATTACTATAACAAAGTAGCCGACATAAATCAACAAGAAGCAGGAAAAGTTTCTGTGGGCTCCTGGTTCTTCAGGTCCCAGTCCAGGGCCCACTGGCTTGTTGCTCTTGGGCCTGTGATAAGCAGGGTGGCACAGCCTGGCAGGAGCCCATGGCAGAAAAAGCTGCTCACCTCCTCACAGAGGTGGGAGGCCAACGAGGGAGAAAGAGGAAGTGCCAGGGTACCAATGTCCCCTTCAAAGCATGTCCCCAGAGACCTGTCTTCCCCTAAGGAGGCCTCACCTCTTAAGGTTCCGCCACCTCCCAGTGAACCACAGCTTGGACCAAGACTCTGACACGTGGACCTTTGAGGGACCTTTCAGATCCAACGTAGCAGGAGAAGCAGATCACGGAGAAAAGGGGGCGGGCTGTAAATTGAACTTGATTTCCAGCTGATGCTATAATTCCACTCTTTATCTTTCACTTGCCTTTTTTTTTTTTTCTTTTTTGCAGTACTGGGGATTGAACTCAGGGGCATTCTACCTCCGAGCTACACCCCCAGCCCTATTTTTTTTTTTTTTTTTGCGGTACTGGGGGTTGAACTCAGGGGCATTCTACCTCCGAGCTACACCCCCAGCCCTATTTTTTATTCTTTATTTTGAAACCGAGTCTCACTAAGTTGCGGAGTGCCTCACTAAGTAGCTGAGGCTGGCCGCGAACCCGGATCCTCCGGTCTCAGCCTCCCGAATGCTGGGATTACAAGCGTGCGCCACCACGCCCGGCTACCCCAGCCCTATTTTTTATTCTTTATTTTGAAACCGAGTCTCACCAAGTTGCAGAGTGCCTCACTAGGTAGCTGAGGCTGGCCTCGAACCCAGATCCTCTGGTCTCAGCCTCCCGAATGCTGGGATTACTAGCGTGCGCCACCACGCCTGGCTTTTCACTTGCCTTTTGAAAGTCAATTCAGCCAGCCTGCCTCCCTCCCTCCCTCCCTCCCTCCCTTCCTTCCTTCCTTCCTTCCTTCCTTCCTTCCTTCCTTCCTATCTTTCTCTCTCTCCTCTTCTTTTTTTTTGTGGGGGGTACTGGGGATTGAACCCAGAGCCATACTACCTCTGAGTTATACTCCACCCCTTTGTGTGTGTATGTGTGTGTGTTTGTATTTTAAAACAGGGTCTAGCTAAGTTGCTGAGGGTCTCATTAAGTTGCTGAGGGCTGGCCTCGAACCTGCAATACTCCTTTCTCAGCTTCCCAGGTACTGAGATTACAGGTGTGCACCACCAGGCCTGGTTTGTGTAATTTCTATAGTTCATATTTTTTCCCTTTCCGCTTGTGTTTGGTGTTTCTTATTCTATGATATAATGACCAACACGATTATTATATTCACGTTGTTTTGTTAATTATTATTATTATTATTATTATTATTATTATTATTATTATTATTATTATTTGCAGCCCTGGGGATTGAACCCAGGGTTGTTTTGCCACTGAACGACACCACAGCCCTTTTACTCTTTTGTTTTCTTATTTTGAGAAGGGGTCTTAGTGAGTTTCTGAGGCTAGCCTCAAACCTGCCATCCTCCTGCCTTAGCCTCCCAACTAGCTGAGATTGCAGGTGTGCTGAGCTTCTGTGAGCGTAAAGTGTCGAAATGCAAGGAATCATTCTGAAAGTATACAATGCTTCCTGTCCCTCATTCGTTACTGATGACATCCACGGTGCCTACGTGAGCTCGTGGAGAGCCCGAGCACTGCTCCTGCTGGTGCTCGTGGAAGTTTGATGAGTACTTCTTGAACGGCAGTTAGTGTGAACAGATGAGTGTACACTGTACAAAAGCTCCCGAAGAGCTGGGTCTGGCAGTGCACACCTCTAGTACGTGGGAGGCTGAGGCAGGAGGATCACAGGTTTGAGGCCAGTCTCGGCAACTTAGAGAGACGCTGCTTTAAACAATAAAAATGTGCTGGGGATATAGCTCAGTGTTAGAGAACCCCTGGGTTCAATACACACACACACACACACACACACACACACACACACACGAACACACATACACAGATTCTGGACACAACTGATCCATGCAGAGAGCTGTTCTTACATACCCAAGGTTAAAGAATTAGAGACCTCTATGACTGCCCGGAAGTTTTAGGGATTTTCTTCGATCTAATTATTCTCTTTAGCAAGAATCTTTGTCAAATATACTATATAATTCACTAATTTATCCTTCTTACCTGCTTTGCCCACCCCAGGAAAGAAAAGACTTTTGTGTTTTATTCTGTTCATTGCTGTATCTCCAGCGCTGACAACTCAGGCATAATATTTGTTAGAAATTAAGTGAGTAAGTGAATTAATTAGAGTGTCTGCATCCATGTGTGTGTGTGTGTGTGTGTGTGTGTGTGTGTGTGTTTTATTGAGAATTGAACCCAGGGGTGTCCTTCCTCTGAGCTGCACCCCTGGCCATATTTTATTTTATGTTTTTAATTTTGAAACAGGGTCTTGCTAAGTTTCTGAGAGTCTCGCTAAGCTGCTCAGGCTGGCCTCAAACCTGTAATCCTTCTATCTGAGCCTCCCAAGTATTGGGATTACAAGCATGCACCAGCATGCATAGCTTCATTTTTTCCTTTGAAGCAGGATATTGCTAAGTTTGCTGAGAGTCTCGCTAAATTGCTGAGGCTGGCCTCGAACCTGCCATCCTCCCATCTCAGCCTCCCAAGCACTGGGATTACCAGTGTGTGCCACCACGCCCAGCACACTTATGATACATTTTGAGGCAAAGCAGCTGAGTGACAGTCAAGGCTCATGTCAAACCAAATTTAGCTCCTATCCCAGCAAACAGGTTTCCATCCTGTGAAAGCAGCAGCAATCTGAGTTTTCCATACAGGACCCTGTGCAAAAGACGATGACCGCCAGGCTGCCATGAAAGGCTGCAGAACCCGGAGCGTAGAGAGAGGCACGCTTCTTCCATTGGTTCACCTTGCCGCTTGCAATGCCCTTCCACAAGCCCAGGTGTGACTGAGCACCAGCCAGCAGGAACCCCCAGTGCTCCCCGCACCAGGCGCCGAGAGTGGACAGGGCAGAAGGGACCCGAGCCGTCCATGCAAGTGTTGCCTGCGTGAGGAGAGAAATGGATTTGCAAAGCATAGGACCTCTGCCGTCAGGACCGGGTCTTCCTGGACCAGCGGGGAATCCCCAGAGTTTCTTTAGAACGTGGACCCTAACGGGTTCAGGGGCAGTTTCAGGGACACGCCTCAATTCCCATCACCTAAATACCAGCAGGTAATTCCGAGAGTTCACATGCTGAGTCTTGCTTGGTCTTGTGATACGATTGGTGTTATTTTGATCTTTTATTTTGTGTTTGTGTAATCTTTTAATATTTATTTTGGGGAAATATAAGGAAGAACCCTGAGCCATTGACATTTACCAACCTGCCCAAGCCAAAGCACATGATAGATTAGTGAGGTCTGTGGGAGCCATTTCTTGGGAGGTCAGAGGTCAGCTTCAGTATGATGAAATTTTTTCCATCTGTGGAATTTGAAACTCATTAACTTAAGATTATATATATATATATATATATATATACATATATATATGATTCTAAGATTATATATCTATATCTATATCTATATCTATATCTATATCTATATCTATATCTATATCTATATCTATATCTATCTATGTATAATCCCCAATACCATATATGTGTGGTATTGGAGATTGAATCTAGAGGCATTCTGCCCCGACCTACACCCCCCGATCCCCAGCCCTTTTTTTTTTTTTTTGCGGTACTGGGGATTGAACTCAGGGGCATTCTACCTCCGAGCTACACCCCCAGCCCTATTTTTTAGTCTTTATTTTGAAACCGAGTCTCACTAAGTTGCGGAGTGCCTCACTAGGTAGCTGAGGCTGGCTTTGAACCCGGATCCTCCGGTCTCAGCCTCCCGAATGCTGGGATTACAAGCGTGCGCCACCACGCCCGGCTCTCCCAGCCCTTTTTATTGTTTGTTTCAAACAGAGTCTCACTAAGTTGCTGAGGGTCTCGCTAAGTTGCTGAGGCTGGTCTGGAATCTGCAATTCTCCTGTCTCAGCCTCCCAAAGCACTAGGATTACAGGCATGTACCAGAACGCCAGGCAACTTCAGGTGTATTTAATGAAGCCTAATTTGGCACAGACGGGTTCTGTAATATGGCCCCAAAACATATGAATCCTGTGGATAGTGACTTGTGTGAATCCCAAGAGCACAGAGCTGGCAGCCACAAAGCCACCACCACAGTCAATGCCACTAACGCTTATCACCTCCCAAGCCTCTTCATTGTTACTTTTTTTTTTTTTTTTTTTGCGGTACTGACTGGGGATTGAACTCAGGGGCATTCTACCTCCAAGCTACACCCCCAGCCCCATTTTATTCTTTATTTTGAAACAGAGTCTCACTGAGTTGCGGAGTGCCTCACTAGGTAGATGAGGCTGGCCGCGAACCCGGATCCTCCGGTCTCAGCCTTCCGAATGCTGGGATTACAAGCGTGCGCCACCACGCCCGGCTTCATTGTTACTTTTTGTGATAAGACCATTTCACAAAGTTCTATCCTCTTAACAGATTTGATGCACAGAACACAGTATCACTACCCTAGGCACCAGGCTGTCCCCCTGATCTCCATGATTTTTGCATCTTGCATTACTGGAAATTTGTGTCTTTTGATTAATACCTTACTGTTTCCCCCATCTCCTAACCCTTAGCAACAATTAATCTATTCTCTGCTTATGTAAGTTCGACTATTTATTTATTTATTTATTTATTTATTTATTTATTTATTTATTTATTGGTAGTGTGGACTGAACCCAGGGGTTGTTGTACCTCTGAGCTATACTCTCACCCATGTTTGTTTTTAATTTTGAACAGGGTCTCGCTAAGTTGCTGAAGGTCTTGCTAAGTTGCCAAGGCTGGTCTCAAACCTGCGATCCTCCTCGGTGTCTGGCAGGTTTGACTGTTTCAGATTCCACATATCAGTGGGATCCTGTAGTATTTGTCCTTAGGTGGCTCCCTTAGCATCCTATTTTCCAGGTTCTCACGTATTGTTGCAAATGGCAAAATTTTCTTTTTAAAGGCTGAGTTGTATTCCGTCCTACATGTTGTCACAGCAAACAAGAGAGCGACCATCAGCCTGAGGTTGTCCTTGTAATTGGAACTCTTACATGAGCAAACTGGAACTCAATCTGGAATCATTTTTTTTTCGTAACTGACTTAAAAAAAAAAGAGCCTAAGGCATTCACCAAGAGCCAACCAGTTGATGTTTATACAACTAGGGCCCTTCCACTGGACCGTAAGCATATGAGAAATGTCTTACACACTTGCCCCGATACGGCAAAGTCCTAGCTGCAGCCAATTGGGGCCATTTCTCTACCTTGTTTCTCGGGTTTGTTCTACCATCGCCTTCTGCTCTTCTGCTCGTGCTGCTGCACAGATCTCTCTGAACTTGCCTGAGTACTGCCCGATTCATGAATTATTCTTTGCTCCCATAGACTGGCACATTTGATTTGCTTCACATTTTGTTTTAATAATGTCTCTCTACCGCATTTTCTTTATCCACCCTCCATCAGTGGACACTTGGGTTGCGTCCACTTCCTAGCAGATGGTGAACGGAGCTTTGGTGACTGGTGACGTGGGCTTCAGAGGTCTCTTCAGGATCCTGCTCTCAGTCCCCGTCGGTGTGTACCTGGGAGTGGGGTTGTCAGACCAGATGGTAGTTTTAAGTTACTGAGGAACCTCCATCCTGTTTTCCTTAGTGGCCGCACCAATTTGCATTTCCACCAACAGTCTACAAGTGTGATTACATCCAACTATAAAGCATCTGCAAAGCCAGACACACTCAACAACATAAGAAGGGAACCTACTTGTGTGGGAGGAAATATTTGCAAAGCATGTATCTGATAAAGGGCTAGTGTCCAAAATAGGTAAGGTTACCCCCACCATTCGAAAGGAAAAATAAATAACCCGGTTAGAAAAATAGACAGAGAGCCTAAATGGACACTTCTCAAAAGAAGACATATAAGTGGAAAATAGGTATGTGAAACATAATCAACAGGATATGTAAATCAAAACCAAAATAAAATACCATTTCACATGTGTTAGGATGGTTATTATCAAAAAGACAAAAGATTGCTGTCCTAATTGGGGTTAGGTGAGATCTCAGAGTAGCTTTGAGTTGCATCTCTGATTGCTAGTGATGTTGAACATTTTTTTTTTTTTTTTTTTTTGCGGTACTGAGGATTGAACTCAGGGGTATTCTACCTCCGAGCTATACCCCCAGCCCTATTTTTTATTCTTTATTTTGAAACCAAGTCTCACTAAGTTGCGGAGTGCCTCACTAGGTAGCTGAGGCTGGCCGCGAACCCGGGTCCTCAGGTCTGATCCTCCCAAATGCTGGGATTACAAGCGTGCGGCACCACGCCCGGCGGCCATTTGTATTTCTTCTTTTGTGAAGTGTCTATTTAGTTCACTTGATGCTGAGGAGGATGTAGAGACGTAGGAACTCTGAAACATTGCTGGTGGGATTGCAAATCAGTGCAAACACTTTGGAAATCAATGTGGCAAGTTCTCAGAAAAAATAGGAATGAACCTATCATATCATCCAGCGCTCTCTCTCCTGGGTATCTACCCAAAAGAACTGAAACCAGGCTTCCATAGTACTGCATACATATCTATGTTTATAGCAGCACAGTTCATACTTGCCAAACTATGGAACCAAACTTAAGTGTCCATCAACAGATGAGTAGATTACAAAATAATGGATATACACACAAGGGAATTCTACTCAGCCATAAAGAAGAACAAAACTATTTTATCATTTTCAGGGAAATGGACGGAGCGGGAGAATATTCTGCTCAGTGAGATTAGTTAGTCACAAAGAATGAAAGGTAGCTGGGCGTGGTGGCGCGCACTTGTAATCCCAGCATTTGGGAGGCTGAGACCGGAGAATCTGGGTTTGAGGCCAGCCTCAGCTACCTAGTGAGGCATTCCTCAACTTAGTGAGACCTGGTTTCAAAATAAAGAATAAAAAATAGGGCTGAGGGTGTAGCTCGGAGATAGAATGCCCCTGAGTTCAATCCCCAGTACCACACACACACACAGAAGAATGAAAGGTCAGATGTTTTCCCTCATATGTGGAAGCTAGGGAGAAATTGGGAGACAGGAGAGACTGCAGACAAAGGAGGAGAAACCCTAGCAGAGTGAGGGAGGGATCTACGGGAGGGAGGCAGGTGGGGGGAGGGAGACTTGAAAAGAGAAACACCTCAGTGGACATGATGCACATCCACAGATTTGTCAACGCCAAGCACAGTGAGGACAGGGGAGGGCCGACCAAGGGCTGTGTGCACCGATGCCTCTATCACCCTGAACCTCATCGTGATGTATAATTACAATCCACCAAGGAGGAAAGCCCAGTGTTGGCTAATATGTGCAAATAAAGAAATCCATGGTATTCCTGAGTATCTTTCCAAAGAGGTTGAAACCAGAGAACCACAGTAATATATGCATACCCATGTTCCTAGCAGCACAATTCACGACAGCCAGATTATGGAATCAACCCAGGTGTTCATCAACAGATGAATGGACCTCAAAACTATGGGATATACACACAAGGGAATTCTACTCAGCAACAAAGAAGAATAAAATAATGTCATTTGCCGGAAAATGAAAGGACCCAGAGAACATTATGTTAAGTGAGATTAGCCAGTCACAGAAAGTGAAGGGTCATATGTTTTCTTTAATATGAGCAAACTAGGGAGTAATTGGTATACCGGAAGGACTCCAGATAACAGAGGAGAAACCTCAGTGGAGCCAGGGAGGTGGTCTAGGGGAAGGGGAGGGGGAAGACTGAGGCTCATTATTGGAAATACTAACATCAGCTGTGTGTACATATGTGAACATCCCAAAGTCAGTCTCAGTCCTCTGTACCAGGAAGGGGCTGGATGGGGAGGCGGGGGGGGGGGGGCACCAAGTGCCGTGTGCATGCATGTCACTGTCAACATGACTTACATTATGATGTGAGACCATAATGCACCAATAAAAGCACATTAAAAAAAGAAATCCATGGTATATCGTCAGACTTTCATTTGCCAACCTGGAGGCTGGTTGGAAACTGGTATTTTATTCTTGTCTCTGCATTTAGGCTGAGCAGGTCTTCATGTTTACTGGCTGCATGAATTTGCCTGTTCTGTGTGTGGCATTCATGTCCTATGTCTTCTGCCCATTCTTTTGCTATCGTTGTTGGGTTTCTCTCCTTTTCTTTATTGATTTGTAGGAGTTCATATGGAAATTTGGGTTACTAAGTGTTAAATATATGTGTTGCAAATGTTGTTCCCATTTTGCATCTTCTCTTTTTGCTGCCTTGATGATAATTTTCTTTTTTTTTTTTTTTTTTTGCGGTACTGGGGATTGAACTCAGGGGCATTCTATCTCCGAGCTATACCCCCAGCCCTATTTTTTATTCTTTATTTTGAAACAGGGTCTCACTAAGTTGCGGAGTGCCTCACTAGGTAGCTGAGGCTGGCCTCGAACCCAGATCCTCCGGCCTCAGCCTCCCGAATGCTGGGATTACAAGCGTGCGCCACCATGCCCGGCTTCCTACTTTTTATTCTTTATTTTGAAACAGGGTCTCACTAAGTTGCGGAGTGCCTCACTAGGTAGCTGAGGTTGGCTGTGAACCCGGATCCTCCAGTCTCAGCCTCCCAAATGCTGGGATTACAAGCATGCGCCACCATGCCCGGCTGATAATTTTTTTTTTTTTGGTGAATCCAAATATTCTGTTTTTTCCCAGCTTTATTGATGCATAATTGACAAATAAAAATTACACATATCTAAGGTGTATAATCTGATGTTTTGTTATACATAGACACAGTGAAACAGTCATCCTGATCAAATTAATTAACCTACCTGTCACCTTGGATAGTTAAGATTTATTCTCTCAGCAAATTTCAGGTATATTGTGCAGTGTTACTATTTGTATGCACTCCAGGTGTACATTTGATTTCCACAACTTATTTATCCTGAATAACTGAAGCTTTGTCGTCCCCCCCCCCCCCCGTTTCTTTGTAACACAGGGATTGAACCCAGGGCATTCTGCCTTTGAGCTACATATCCAGCCCTATTTTATTTTTATTTTAAAACAGGGTCTCACTAAGTTAATAAGAGTGTCACTATTTGCTGAGGCTGTCCTTGAACCTGTGATCCTCTTGTTTCAGCCTCCCAAGTACTGGAATTACAAGCATGCGCCACCATACCTGGCTAGTTTTGCCCCCTTTAACCATCATCTACCCATTTCTTCTTGTTCTTTTCTCTGCATTTTGAATTTGGTTCTTTTATATTCCACATGTAAGTGAGACCATGAAGATAACTTTATTATTATTGTTATTATTTTGTGGTACTGGGATTGAACCTGGGGCATTCTAACTCTGAGCTACAGTCCCAGCTCTTTTTATTTTGAAACAGAGTCTCGCTAAGTTGCTGAGGGCTTTGCTGAGTTGCTGAGGTTGGCCTTGAACCTACAGTCCTCCTGTCTCAGCCTCCAAAGTAGTGTGATTACAGCTATGTGCCACCATGCCCAGCTGAAGATAACTTATCAATACTCTCTCTCCTCTCTTTCCTCTTCTCTCTTCTCTCCCTCTCCCTCTTCCTCTCTCATCACAATTAACCAATCTGGAAAACTGTGATCACTATAAAATTTCTGATCAGAAAAGTTAACATGAATTCATGAACCTTTAAATAGAAAAATGTGCTAATAATATAGATAGATATTTTTTCAAAAATTAGAATTCACGCAATACTGTTTGCATGTATGTGTTGCTCTGAACTTCATCATGATGTGTGATTACAATGCAGCAATAAAAACAAATTAGACTCCTGGGTGAGCTCCTGATACCCCAACATAACCCTTCCCTGTGACCCTTTGAGATCCAGTTGTCTTGCTCCTGTAACTCCTTGCTGGTGCCCGTGGAGCCTGATTCTCATGCTGCCAGATTTCCCACCAAGTTGATGATTACAAGATGATGTTGGGTTTTGGATGCCTTCCCGTGATGCTTTACCTAAGCATAACCTGTAAGCTGATATTACATTTTTAATATTTCCACCGAGCTCAAAAGCTGGAAAGAAATTAGTGAGGACTCAGAAGAAAAAAAAAAAGAAATGCAAGAAAAAACATCTAGTTGCTTGTGTATTGTGTACCAAGAAGAATGACCAAACATCACTCGTCTGTTAGAGAAATTGATAAGCAAATAAGGAGTATCTAACAATTAAAATGAGGCAGAATAAAAGAGGGTCAGCAAAGAATAGTATATAGCATAACGTCCTGGTCAAAGCAGAGATTCTGCCTGGGTTAAATGATTTAAGTCAAATCTCATCTCTAAAAGTTACTAGCAGGAGGCAGGAGCAGGGTGGGGCAGGGAAGGAAAGACTAAGTTCTGTGTGCATGTATGTTTGCATCACTTTAAGAACCTTACTTTCTTCTGCAACTTAGTGAGAACCTGTTTCAAAATAAAGAATAAAAAATAGAGCTGAGGGTGTAGCTCAGAGGTAGAATGCCCCTGGGTTCTATCTCTACTTCCAAAAAGAAAGAAAGAAAGAAAGAAAAAAAAAGAATCTCACTGTCTGGTTTAATTACAGTGCACTAATACAAGTATATATATAGTAGTATATTAGTGCACAAGTATATACATATATATATATATAAAAGACAGAAAAACTTTATTTATTTATTTATTTATTTTTGCAGTACTGGGGATTGAACTCAGGGGCATTCTATCTCTGAACTACACCCCCAGCCCTATTTTTATTCTTTATTTTGAAACCAGGTTTCACTAAGTTGCAGAGTGCCTCACTAGGTAGCTGAGGCTAGCCTCGAACCCGGATCCTCCAGTCTCAGCCTCCCAAATGCTGGGATTACAAGCATGTGCCACCAAGCCCGGCTCCAGAAAAACTTTCAAGACAAATATAATCTGTCCCTCAATTAATTTACTTATAATCTATTTTACAAAGTGGTCAGAATTAGATTTAAAATATAGAACAGCTAAAACAACTAACACAATACTTTGGGTATAGAATCCAGGCTTACTAAGAGTTAATTATAAAATATTGGTTACCAGTCTCAAGTTTGGGCATATGAACATTGAAACCAGCTGGTCATATTCCTCTAATGCCAGTACTTGGGAGGCTGAGACAGGAGGATTAGAGGTTCAAGGACAGCCTCAGCAGTATAGCAAGACTCTCAGACCTGGTTTCCAAGAAAAAAAAAGAAAAAGTACCTCCCCAAACAAAACAAAACGACACTGAAACTAAGGTCCTGACTCCTATCAGTTGTAAAGCTGAGTGTGTGAAAGCAAAATTACACTTGGAAGGAAGGCGTGTAATTAAGGAATTACAGTAAAGGTCAATTACCAGGGGCATGTCCTGTTCTCATGGACCAGACGGAGGTCAGGTCAGGACGAGCTAATTGATGGAGGATGGAGAAGAATGCGCCTGGTGCTGACTAGGGCAAACCGAGACTTGGGGTCAAGGTGACAGGCCGAGGTCTGAGCCTGGCAGAAGCAAAGTTTGGAAGCGGGAAGCTGAAGCTGAGAGCAAACCGTAGTGGCCTTTCGGTCCCCTCGATTCCCTCAGACTGTTGCTTGCTGCCAAGGCCTTCGTATCTTTATTTTTATTTTTGGAACTAGGGATCAAGCCCAGGGGTGTTCTACCTCTGAGCTACACCCCCAGTTCTATTTTAATTTGAAACAGGGTCTCACTACATTGCTGGGGCTGTCCTTGAACCTATGATCCTCCTGTCTCAGCCTCCCAAGTAGTGGGATTACAGGTCTTCATTTTTATCAATATATTTAAATATATAAAAGTTATCATTACAAAAAGTTTAAACAATACAGAAGGACAAGAAGGAAAATGTTTATCTCACCTTCGCCATCATTTCATTTTCATAAACAAGTCACTAATAAAACTGTCTACAATTCTGGAATATCTCTGTCTCTGTCTCTGTCTCTGTCTCTCATATATATATGTCTCCATGAAAATGAACATACTGCTATAGTCATAACCAGACAAATAAATGGATAGGTAATAGATAGAGAAATTCCTTTTATATAGAAATGGGTTGATACCTTTATTTTCATTTAATAATGTAGTTTAGATATCTCTTCACATTCATAATATACATAGCTCTCTACTGATTTTTTGTTTTGTGTGTGTGGTACTGGGGATTGAGCCCAGAGGCATTCTACCTCTGAGTTATACCCCCAACCCTATTTTATCTTTTATTTTGAAACAATGTCTCACTAAGTTACTGGAGGCTGACCTTGAACCTGTGATCTTCCTGTCTCAGTCTCTCAAGTACTGGGATTACAGGTGTGTACCAACACACCCAGTTCTGAATTAAAAAACAAAAGGCTGAATTATATCTTGTTGTATTGGTGGTCCTAAATTATTATTTCTTTTTATTAATCTATGGTAATTGTACATGATAGCGAGATTCATAGTCATACATTCATATAGGTACATAACTTTTTTTTTTTTTTTCGGTACTGGGGATTGAACTCAGGGGCATTCTATCTCTGAGCTATACCCCCAGCCTTACTTTTTATTCTTTATTTTGAAACAGGGTCTCACTAAGTTGCGGAGTGCCTCACTAGGTAGCTGAGGCTGGCCGAGAACCCGGATCCTCCGGCCTCAGCCTCCCAAATGCTGGGATTACAAGCGTGCGCCACCACGCCCGGCTATAACATTATTTTGTTTGTTTCCTTCCCACTCCCTCCCTTCTCCTCCTCATAAATTATTTAAACAAGCAGATTTTGTGATGAAGCAGTATCTCCACGGACCATTTCCCCAAAGAAGTGGAGAATGCAGAGTAAGTAGCTACAGTTATTCTTGACTTTAGTCATTAGACTTCTTCCAGAGGATGGTCCCAATCCCCAGTAATTTAGTCAAGAGGGAATTCTAGCAGGGCATGGCGGTGCACACTTGTAATCCTTATACTTGGGAGACTGAGACAGGAGGATCACACAGGCTCAAGGACAGCCTCAGCAATGTAGTGAGACTCTCAGCAACCCTAGCTAGCCCTTATTTCAAAACAAACAAACAAACAAATAAAATAAAAGGGTACCCTTATAGCTTGGAGGTAGAATGCCCCTGGGCCCTGTGTTCAATCACCAGTAACATACACACACACACACACACACACACACACACACACACACACACACACAGAATTCTATGCCAAATTTGATCCACAAACCTCTAGGTAGTTGCTCCTTTAGTTGAAGTTTATAACCATAACGCAAGTGTGCCTTCCAGAGCAGTCTCTGAAAACTCCTATCTTTAGAATCACTGTCTTCCTATCTATCGTAGACTCAGGAAAAGACACGATTGTTCCATCCCTGTCTATACTCGCGGGCCCCCTGCCTTTCCTATTGAGCTGAAGAGGGAGAAGGCTCATTTTCTCTGACAGGAGGTTCTAAAAGTAAATCTCAGAGAAAAGATGTCCGTCCCTTCTCTCACAGAAGTATCCCTGAGCTCCTTACACAAATCACTTTGAAATCATATCCCCGGAATTTTGAACGTGAAGAAGTATTCACTGATTGTCGGGCTCTGTCCCAGCAGGACGACGTGATAAAAAAATGAAAAATGCTCTTAAGCCACCACGCTTGTAATCCCAGTACTTCGGAGGCCGAGACTGGAGAATCCAGGTACGTGGCCAGACTCAGTCATTTAGTGAGGACTTCTGTAACTTAGTGAGACCCTGTTTCAAAATAAAGAATAAAAAATAGGACTGGGGGTTGTAGCTCAGAAGTAGAATGCTCCTGGGTTCAACCCTCAGTACCAAAAAAAAAAAAAAAAAGAAAGAAAAAATGCTCTTGAGACTTTGTTCTTGGTCTCAAAGAGGTGAGAGGGGAGAAGGCAGGAGAGCCAGCTCCCTGAATGAGACTCAGCTCTTCCTTTTATTTCATGCTTACAAGGCTATGATCAGGTCATCAAACTCTTGTTTGTCTCTAGCTATAGAAATAGGACATCATGTTAGGAATGTTCTAGAAGGTAAGTTTTTGTCTGGCAGTTTTGCCAAGGCATCGGAGATCACTGCTTTCAGCTTTCTCTTTCGGGTGGCCTCCCATCCTTCAGCAAAGCGAGATGAAACAATTAGAGAGAGAGCGACACAACTTAGATCGCTGACATGTGTGGAGGTCCCGGTCTCCAGCTCCCTCAAGACAGGCAGCCTTCTGCCAAAGCAAGTGGGAAGCCCGTCGATCCTTTAACCAATCTCTTGAGACTTAGAACAGTTTCCCACAATTAGTTCGTGAGAGACTGTAAGAATTGGGTAAGAATTGATGAAATTATCGCCTTGCATTTACCTGATGGAGAACGGCCATTCTAGGGAGTCATCCCCTAAAACAAGAAGTCATGCCTCCAGGGCTCATTTTCTCAACATCTAGTTATCCAAGCGGCTGTCATAGTTTTACATTCACGGCAACAACCAGGGACCTGCAGGATGTGACTGTTGAAATGATTACAATCATTGACACGGACGAGGTCAAAGTTAGAAGCGCGCTCCTTTACAGGCAGGTCAGAAGCTAATATCCCTGAGGGCCTCAGCTCCAGAACAGGAGGACCAGGAGGTGTTTTTTTGTTTGTTTGTTTCTTTTTTTCTATGTACCTAAAGTTTTTGTTGTGCCTATTGGGTTCTCAGAGCTTCGGGGTCGATTGATTTGATTCCTAAGACTGGTTATTTGGTCAACCAAGCCATCCATCTGCTTTGGGATGGTATAGGCCCCCACTTTTAATCATAACGGTCCATCTCCCCACCTGAGGAGATTCCTGAGCTGCTCGGTAAACAAACAATCCATACGTGGTCAACCTCAGGCGCCACCCAGCTGCCATCCATTGATTGCGGGTCAGGAATCTGAGGGTGTCATCCCCGCTAGGCAACGCTACCCACCCCTCGGGGGGTCTCCTATAAAAGAGGAACTGTGAGACCTCAAAAGCACTCTCTCCCTCTTGAGGTGGCCTGCGTTCTCCCTTGAACGCCCCCCCCCTTTCCTAAATAAACTTCTGTTTTTGTCTCTGGGGGAAAAAAAAAAGTGTGACAGGTAAGTTAGGAATACCTTCATTCCATTGCATTTCTAAGTACCAGCAATCTAAGTGATCATTTTTGTTTAAATAACAAGATGTCCCAAGGCCAGCACTGGTACAGAAGTTAAATTATGCTGTCAGGATCTTTTTACCACTATCTCTAACATACTAAACCTGTAGGTATTCAGCCTCATGTTACGGTGCCGTATTGCAAAATGGGTCTTAAGAGGTAAACTGTTATCTCTGCGTTTCTGGCGTAAGAAGCCGAAATAGCTGAGGGTGGTATGGAGCATCCCTGTGATCTCAGTATTTGAGAGGCTGAAACAGGAGGGTCACAGATTCAAGACCAGCCTCAGCAATTTACAAGACCCTCAGAAACTTAGCTAGACCCTGTTTCAAAACAAAACAAAAATAAATAAATAAATAAGTAAAAAGGGCTAAGGGTATAGTTCAGAAGTAGAATGCCACCGGGCGTGGTGGCGCACGCTTGTAATCCCAGCATTTGGGAGGCTGAGACCGGAGGATCTGGGTTCTCAGCCAGCCTCAGCTATTTAGTGAGGCCCTCCGCAACTTAGTGAGACCCTGTTTCAAAATAAAGAATAAAAAAATAGGACTGGGGGTGTAGCTCAGAGGTAGAATGCCCCTGGGTTCCATCCCCAGTACTGGAAAAAAAAAAAAAAAAAAAAAAAAGAAGTAGAATCCCCCTGAGTTCAATCACAGTGCCCCCGTGTCCCCCCAAAAAAGCTGAAATAAAAATGTTAATTGGTGAAATATTATGCCATATGGATCTGCTCTTCTTTTCTTCATCCTTAATCTTGAGAAAGGGCATAAAGGTAAGACAAGATGCATCATTTTTCAGGGCTAATGAGGCTAATTTGGTTGTTATATGTGATTACTGATGGATGAGGTAGTAGCGTACACAGCTGTCAAATTCAAGTGCAGCCATATTGTGAAGGGGCTTTTGTGTCATGTCAAGATTCAATTTCACCTAGTAATTTAGAGACTGAGTCACTTTCCTAGAAAAGTTAAAATGACGACCTTAGGGGCAGCACCTAGGAGGGGAGTTACTGGGGGCAGAGTGACAAGAAGTCATTGGACTGGTCCAAATCGGAGGGGATGAAATTCTGAATGGAGGTGTGGCAGTTGACACTGACAGGGGAGGACGTAGAATTAGTGAGGATAAAGTTGCTACCCAGGAGGAGTAAAGGAATAAAGGAGTTGAGAACAGAGTGCAGATCTGTGGATGGTACTCGGAAAAAAGATGTTATTCAGAAAGGAGCAGCATTGAGGGCTTCAGCAAGCAAGAGACCCTCACCAAGAGGGGCTGTTTCCCTCACTGAGAGTCTTCCTACCTGCTCTGACCTCCTTCCCACAACCTGTTTGTTTTTTTCTACTTGTTTTTCTCAATTCCAGCTACAGCATTCCCTGTGCTTTGTTTTTCTTCATTCCTGGATAATTTATGGATAGCCTCTGAGTGCACTGTCTCATGAACCTCCTCCCTCTCTGCCTACATTTGGCCAGCGCCTTGAGGTTCAATGTGTAAAAGGGTTGGAGATCTTGGTGCTATTTATCAGAGAGCCACAGACTTAAAAGTTCAGGAGACAGGTGAGGGCCCTGGATTTACATGTAGAATCATTGTGGAAGCCACTGTTGAAACTATAGGTAGGAAGAGCTTGTCTCAGGACCAAAAGTCTAGTGAGTAAAGAAGGCAAAGAAATGGGGTGTTCCCAGAGTAGAGATGGAACCTGGGCTGACACGAGGCCTTACAAAGTTGGCAGTGGTATTTTTATCATTTATTTATTTGTTTATTTATTTAGGGAACTGGGAATTGAACCCAGGGGCATTCTACCTTTGAGCTACACCTCCAGCCCTATTTTATTTTATTTTGAAACAGGGTCTAAGTTGCTGAGGGTGTTGCTGAGTTGCTTGAGGCTGGCCTTGAAACTGTGATCCTCCTGTCTCAGCCTCCCAAGTACTGAGATGAAAGGTGTTATGTAACTATACTTGGCTGATAGTAGTATTTTTATTTGAATTTATATTATTATAAATATTAGATTTATAAGACCACAGAGTTGCATTTACAAGTTACATTCGATTATAACTTTTATGACGGCAATAGCAGTGCAATGGGTATTTATTAATACCCAATTTTAATAATGATGGAAGTCTAGCAAGTACTTGTTAAGTCTTTTGTAAACGTGTGAATGATCAGATGGATCAAGAAGAGTCAATAAGTCAGGGTAAGAGGAGATCAATCAGGCAGGAGAAGAACCTAGTGACCATATTTTTGTAGAAATCATCAAAGGAAAGGAGGTCAGGATATATACGACATTCAAAAATGTTAGTTTCTCCTCACTATCACAAATCCCTGAGATGATTGACTCAACCTGACAAAAAGGCTTCCTTTGGCTCTCAGTTTTGAGAATTTTAGTCCATGATCGGTTGACCCAGTGGCGAGGCAGAAGTCATGGAGGGAGAAGGCAAAAGACACAGCTGTTCGCCTCGTGGCTGGAAGCAAAACAGAGTGAGCAGAGGGCTGAGGTCCACAGTCCCCTTAGGGATTCGCCCCCCAATGAACTAAAGACCTCTCCTAGTCCCATCTCCCCATAGCTCCTCCTTGAAAACCAAACCTCCAACTCATGAGCCTTTGGGAACATTTAGGATCTGAGATACTACAAACGTCAACAAAACCAACTACTTTTTCAGTTATTCTAAGATACTTAAAAAATTTTAAAGATTATTTAAAAATGAACCTAAATTATCTAAGATAATTTAAATAATTCTAAGTAACTATATTACCAGCCAAATGAATATAAATTATAAGTCAATAGTGCCTTTTGTACCTTCTAGAACTATGAAAACAAGATTGCTCTTAATTCTGAGAATGATTATCTTGCTTCCAGATACTCCTTTCTTTCCCAGCTCGGCTGAACACGTCTAGTTCACTCTGTGAGTCTTACAGAATATTGTTTTCCAACCTACTCATTATTCCTATCATTCTTAATTGTACAATTTCATAGTCCATTCAATTCAGGAGCTGAGGCGGATTCTAAATAACTGTGGTATCCAAAGTCTACAGTTGGGTTGAGTTTCTTTTTGGCAGCTGCTTCCATGTTTCCAAGCCATATGAGATAACCTATCCTAGACTTAACTGACCCCTTGTTGTTCTTTGCCTTTGTGATTTCGATTTCTGTTATTTTAGCCTTTACTTTCATCATGATTCCATTGGCTCATCTCATAAGAGAGGGGCTGGGAAGAACTGGCCAGCAATGTGCGTTCTGGTAATAGACCAGAGACCATGGTTCCAGATGGAATATTAAGTGTGGAAGACAGCGGTTCGTACCTATAATTAGTGGAAGGGAGTGAAAAATCGTTCTAAGTAACCTGACAAAGTTCACGGTGTTCCCCCGAGGAGCCTGGCCAGCCCTTTAACCCAACCGGACACATCTGGCTGAAGCTTAAGTGGAAAATTAGCTATGGCTGAGAAAGTGACATGGGCTTCAAGGGTGACATTGTTCTCGTGGGCCTTATAAGGACGTGTCTGAAGGTCCTTCAGCACCTGGAGGAGTGACCCATGGCTGCCGTCAGGATGCTGCTGGTCCTGCTGTCCACCGCTCTGCTAGCCCTGAGCTCAGCTCAGTGGGATGACGGTAAGAGGGGGAAATGGGGATCCTACAACAGATGATGGGTGACAGGGAAAAGAGTGTAATGGACTCGTTTCAGAAAGTAAGTGGTTTATTTCAGAGAGTCGGTCAATAAGTGGGGAGAAGAAACTAGTTTCTACATTATTTTCTGCCAAAAATATATCTCTGAAAATCTCAGCCTACATCCCAAGCCAGCATCTTCACAGTGTAACTTTGACTTTTCCAACATATATGGATATTCAGTTATTCATTCCATGTGAAACAGAGCTCTTTAAACTGATGGTAAACTGTGTAATTCATCTAGATTTTTTTTTTTTGTACTGGGGATTGAAAATAGCCAGAGGCACTTTACCTCTGGGCTATACCCCCAGCCCCTTTTTATTTTTTATGTTGAAACAGGATTGCTTAGTACCTCCCTGTGTTGCTGAGGCTGGTCTTGAACCTGTAATCCTCCTGCCTCAGCCTTCCAATACTGGTATTACAAGCACACCTCAACATGCCCAGCAATATCTTGCTTCCTTGACATCAAACACTTAAACAAGCTAGGTGTGGTTGCAGATGCCTGTAATCCCAATACTTGGTAGGCTGAGAGAGGAAGATTTCAGGTTCAAGACCAGCTTCAGTAATGTAGTGAGACTCTCATTAACATACTGAGACCCCATTTAAAAAATAAAAAAGGGCAGGGGGTTATAGCTCAGAGGTAGAATGCCTCTGAGTTCAATTCCCAGTACCACAAACAAACAAAAACAAAACACACTTGAACATCCAGAAATATTGGAAATTTCATTAAAATCTTCATTAATTTAATCAATTTTGCTGTTAGAGAGACCCTGTTTCAACATAAAAATTAAAAAGGCCTGCAGGTGGAGCCTGGAGGTAAAATGCCCCTGGGTTCCATCCCAGTACAGAAATCTTTCCATT
Source organism: Graphiurus murinus (assembly GCA_004027655.1). Classification (NCBI taxonomy): domain Eukaryota; kingdom Metazoa; phylum Chordata; class Mammalia; order Rodentia; family Gliridae; genus Graphiurus; species Graphiurus murinus. The sequence goes on from PVLC010012400.1 coordinate 22,191, forward strand.
ACGGTTGGGCATGGTGGTGCACATATCTGTAATCTCAGTACTTGAGAGGCGGAGACAGGAGGATCATAGGTTCTAGACCAACCTCAAGGCTGTCAGCAACTTAGTGAGATCCTGTTTCAAAATTAGAAGGTAAAAATGGGGCTTGAAGTGTAACTGAGCGGTACAACAGGTCAGTCCCCAGTGCCACACAAATAAGTCTTTCCATTACATTACTTATCCCTTTCAAGCACAAAGTCCACTCATGCAAACTGCTAGGGAAGCGTGGATAGCCAGCCTCCAGAGTCCTGGAAACGGATCATTTCAGGTAACAAATAACGGAGGAATTGATATGTTATAAACACAAATGGTGAGGTTTTTTTTTTTTCCTCAGTGTGTGGCTCTTTTATATACAGAAGATGACTGGCATAAAAATACACTTTTATTGGTGCCCTGTAATTATACCTCCCAGTGAGGTTCAGAGAGACAGGGACATGGGAGCACGTAGCACTTGGTGGGTTTCCCTCCGGATCCAGCCTCACTCCCTGTGCTTCCAGTACAGAGGATTGGGATCAGCATTGATACCTTCACATATGGATATAGCGTTGTTTGAACTGTTTTTCCATCAAGTCTCCTTCCAGTTGATCCCTTTCCACTTGTGTACTTGTGTGTGTGTGTATGTGGGTGTGTGTGTGTGGCACTGAGGGTTGAATCCTCTGAGCTATACCCCCAGCCCTATTTTTTATTCTTTATTTTGAAACAGGGTCTCACTAAGTTGTGGAGGGCCTCACTAAGTAGCTGAGGCTGGCCTCGAACCCGGATCCTCCAGTCTCAGCCTCCCAAGTACTGGAATTACAAGCGTGCACCACCATGCCCGGCTTGAAGAAAGATATTTTAAAAGAATTATGTGCTGTAGCTAGGCATGGTGGTACACACTGGTAATCTCAGTACTTGGGAGGCTGAAGTAGGAGGATCGCAGGCTCAAGGCCAGCCTCAGCAACATAGCAAGACCTTTAGCAATTTAGGGAGACCTTGTTTCAAAATAACAAATAGGGCTGGGGGTGTGGCTCAGAGGTACAATGCTCCTGGATTCAATCCATAGTACCAATAAAAAATAAAAATAAAAAACATGAAGAATCTTCAGATAAAGAATAGCTTTAAGCGGGCGTGGTGGCACACGCTTGTAATCCCAGTACTTGGGAGGCTGAGACAGGAGGACCCGGGTTCACGGCCAGCCTCAGCTACTTACTGAGGCTCTCTGCAACTTAGGGAGACCCCGTTTCAAAATAAAGAACAAAATATAGGGCTGGGGATGTATGTCGGAGGTAGAATGCCCCTGGGTTCCATCTCCAGTACCGCAAAAAAAACAAAAGAGTAGCCTTAGAAGACTGTCAGGTGTTGGATGCTTCAAAACACCACCAAACCAATCTGAGTAAAGGTAGTGAATTAATTAATTAACTAATTAATTAATGGTACTGGGGATTGAACCCAGTACAATTCTACTGGGTTCTACTTTTGAGCTACACCCCCAGCCTTTTTCATGTTTTATTTTGAAATTGAGTTTTGCTTAGTTGCTGAGGCTGGCCTGGAATGTGCAATCCTTCTGTCTTAGCCTCCCAAGTACTGCTAATATAGGTGTGTACCACCACACCAGACTTGCACTCTTATTCTTCATGTGATGAGGGAGAAAGGGCTGTTCTGCCTTCATAGGACCTTGGAGAGGGAAGGACACAGTTGGAATTTAAAAATAGAGTTCTAGGGTGTAATGAAGACTTTGTTAGGCATGAGTAACATTCGTGACTTAGAAGATTTGAGACAAGGGTCGTGAGGTGCTAGGCAGAGTCCTGGAGATTACACCGTCAGTGGCATTGAAGAGTCAAACAGACTTGCACAAGTTCCTGAAACAATCAATAGTTGTTTGAAAAGTTCCTCTGCTGGGTGAGAGCCTTCTGGATAGTTCGGCGATGTGAATGCAGACGGTGAGCTGGGTTCTCAGAGTTCTCTGTTTAAGTTGTCACATCGTCCGCATTTTGCCCGTGAGCACCGTGGCTCTTCATTTCATAATGCGTGAAGTGAATTACTCAAATATTTGGATTTTTCCACACCCCTTGCCTGGAGTCAGTGATCAGAACTAAGGCTCCACTTTGGGAAATCTTTGTACCCAGACCACCTAGATTATTTCCCCTGGAGTTTTCTTAGGTATTTTCTTAACTTCTTGTATGTAAATGCATGCGTCTTTCCACAAGTACATAGCTAGGGTCTATTAAATCATGTTTTAAACTTGTTTTATTTTTCTTATGTTTTTTTTTTTTCCTTTTAAAATCCTAGATGCTGTTCCCGAAGATTCTCTTCGAGAGCTAGGTAAATTCTTACTTAAGGACATAAGTTTCTTTTTTTCTTCAGAAGTTATCATATTTCTTTCTTTGCTTAATCTGTTGTCTCTAAAAAAATTCCTAGAGTTGAGTTAAGGGAGTATCAAAGGGAGAAAAGGAAAGACAAAGCCCGTATGTTTTAGTAGTCCCCAGTAATAATGGCAAATATGAGCTCTCTCTTTCCACACTGAGGTCCCCTGTGTCAGAGGTCTAAGGAAGGTGCAGACATTGGTAGAACATGGACACCTCACTCATTTGTAAATGCTTTCCTCCAAACCCTTCTAATAACTGAATAATAGAACTCCTTTACATGTGCAAAGATTTTATCTCCATTGACATGTAACTGACTTGAAGCATAAAGGAACCATGTAATTTACCTTAAGTATTGCAGTTATTCAGTGAGTAAATTTACCATTGTACTTTTTTCTGCACATTGAGTCTATAGCACCGGATGGTTCCATCTTTAGTTAAAGACAAGTACTAAGTTTTTAGCACTGGCTAGTTCCTTCTTTAGTTAAAGACAAGTACTGAGTCTAAGCACCGGGTGGTTCCTTCTTTAGTTAAAAAGCCAGACACCTGCTTCTCTGCAAAGTCTTCTCAGAATGTATGAACTTTAAGACCATTATCAATCATGTATACTTCAAATGAAGTGAGTTTGAGTAGTGTGGGTGGACAGGAGGGTGTGCCGGAGAAAGGACATAGGAAAGACCAGAGTACTTGAGAGATCCACTGGGCTATAAGTCATCCCACCAAAGAAATAGCAGAATTGTGTAGAAATGGATTTACCCAACAGTTTGGTTGCTTAAAGAAAACCTTTGCACTTAGTGATTTGTCTTCTGGTTCCTGACTTGTCAATGATACTTCCATGCATTTGGTAATGTCCTTTCAAATTCCCTTCTGTTGCTGGGCGTGGTGGCGCACGCTTGTAATCCCAGCATTTGGGAGGCTGAGACCGGAGGATCCAGGTTCGCGGCCAGCCTCAGCTGCTTAGTGAGGCCCTCTGCAACTTAGTGAGACCCTGTTTCAAATAAAGAATAAAAAATAGGGCTGGGGGTATAGCTCGGAGGTAGAATGCCCCTGAGTTCAATCCCCAGTACCGCAAAAAAAAAAAAAAAAATTCCCTTCTGTTCTCATTCCTTTTGCAGGAGCACCTCAGGAGGAAGAAGGGCCACCCCAACCAAGCGAGCTATTTTGAGTTCAATTACATGACTGAGAATTTTTCTAAGTGAGGTTGTTGGTCTAATCTAAAGTTCCTACAACGTTTAAAAATAAAAATAGTGCTGGGAGTGGTGATGCACACCTGTAATCCCAGTACTTGGAAGGCTGAGACAGATTTGAGGCTGGCCTCAACAATCTAGTGATATGCTTAGCAACCTAGTGAGACCTTGTTTCAAGATAAAAAATAAAAATAAAAAAGGGTTAGGGGTGTGGCTCAGAGACAGAATGTCCCTGGGTTCAATCCCCAGTACAAAAAAAAAAAAAATTATGGTTAGCCTTTAAAAACATCTCAACCATTCTACTCTATAGTTTTAGTTCTAATCCTTTGTAGAAGGATTAGAGGGGGGGCGGGAGGGAGAGGGAGAAGGAGAGAAAGAGGGAGAGGGAGAGAGAGAATATGATTTGCTTTGCATTGAAGAGCTTCCTGAGGTTCTGAGAGATCACTGCTTTCCTTCTGAATTTTTTTTTTTTTCTTAAGGCACCTGGCCTTGAACCAGGTGTGGTGACAAACGTTTAAAATCCCAAGTACTCGGAAAGCTGATACAGGAGGATGATTGTCGAGTCACGGCCAGCTCAACAACTTAGTGAGGCCCTCCACAACTTAGCAAGATCTTGTTTCCAAAGAAAACCTAAAATAGGGCTGGGGGTGTAGCTCCGAGGTAGAACGCCCCTCAGGTTCATTCCTCAGTGTACCTGACCTTGGCTGCCATCTTGAGGGCATGCCTATTTGGAGATTCCTGAAAGAAATGCTTTATCTCCATTCTCTTCACTAACGTTCATCCGATAAAGTGTACTACTTAGCAAGTCCTCTGGCAGGGCCTGATCTCATCACCGGGGATGCAAAAGTGAATGCAGTGTCGTTACTGTCCGCAGGAATTCCGAGTCTAGGGGAAGAGGCCGTTGGACATCTCGGGATCGTTGCCAGGGGATTGGCAAAAGAAGGTAGCGTGGATGCCCAGAGTGGGGGAGGACAGAGAAGCCATCCTACGAGAGGTGGCCTGGGACTTGGACTGTGGGGAAAGCAAAAGGAAACCAGGCTCAGTCAATGCTCGCACTATGGTGTTTTCAGTGGCTTAGGGGCACTGAGTCGTGCAACAAGGTTGAAGTAAATACGGGATTGTAAAGTTGAAGATGTGGGTTACTTCTTCATTGTGGTAGATGATGTGAATGGTCCATTGATTTTCTAATTTATTCCATAGCGAGCGAGTGAGCGAGAGAGCGAGAGAGCGAGAGAGCGAGAGAGCGAGAGAGAGAGAGAGAGAGAGAGAGAGGTTCAGAACAAGGGAGTGACACAACATTTTTCTTTGTTGAGCTGATAACGGTGACAAGCCGGAGGCTCGAGGGCACAGGTTTTATCTTTCAGGTTTTGAATTGTAGTGTGTGTGTCTGTGAAATATACGTTGACTCTACCAAAGAATGATTGTGTAGAGTGGTGGCCATGAGATCAGAAAAGAAGGATGGAAAGTGGAGGCAGGAGATGGCAAGGGCTTGGGTTTCACTGTAGAACCAACAATCTGCAAAAGGAGACGACACCGAGTGGGTTTGACTTACCTCCTGTTTGAGAAGGTATAGGCTGAGTCTGAGAAGGTCACAGAAGAGGAGAGTAGATGTCGTACATTTGCTCTGCTATCAGGAAGGACAAGGTGGCTGATCATTCCCCCTTGTTTAAAGGACCTATATCAAAACATCATGTATAAACTGGGCGTGGTGGTGTACACCTGTAATCCCTGAGACAGGAGGAGTTTCAAGATCAGCCTTAGCCATTTAGGGAGACCCTCGGCAACTTAATAAGACCCTAGTTCAAAATAAAAAAATAAAATAGGGTCTTGTAGCTTGGAGATAGAATGCCCTTGGGTTCAATCCCCAGTTCCCTCCCCCTCCAAAAAAAAAAAAAAAAGTGCATATCTACAGGTAGTTAATGATTTTGCTCAGATGCCGTAAGAAGTCTGGTGGCTTATGAGTGATTCCAAGCACCTGGTGCCACATCCAGAAGAGATGGAAATAGCGAATTGTAGATACATCAACAGAGAAGACAGAGTAAATTGAGATGGATCAAAGCAAGAGTGCCCAAGGAAACACGTGTGCTCCAGTCAGGACTTCCCGGCCCCTTCGTCATTAAAGTCACTAAAATATCTTCTTGCTAAATTTAGCCCGTGGTAGAGTTCGAGCTTGCCTTCCTTAAGTTAATGGTGGTCTTCTCTCTTTTCTCGTTCTTTTCTGGATCTGCATTCTTTCTCCTAAGTGAATGGTAAACTTGGAGAAGCGCTAGAGAAGTCCCAATTCAAATCCCTCAAAGACGTCAAAGATCAGCGTGGCAGGAAGCTCAGTAACGGAAAGAAAGGCCTCGGCGGCCAGGCGCTCCAGGGAGGCCAGGAGCGTGCCTTCCAGAAGCAAGGGGGGCAGAAAGGCCTCGCTCGCAAGAACGGTCAGCTAGGCCAAGATCTCCAGGGTGACCGGAGCGCTAGAGGCGCCCAGAGAGGCCAACAAGGAAGAGGTGGCCAGGGCAATCGTCAGCGTGGCGGCCTTTCCGTTGACCAGTGACGAAGAACACCAGTCGAAGGCGGTCTCCGGTGATGCTCCAGGTGCCGGCTGTATTAATGACAATAATGAAGCGAAGTTCTCTTTAATCCCCTTCTCTAACGTGTCTCCTGTTTCTAGTCACGTGTCTTCCATTTTTTTTTTTAAGTCTCGGGTTTCATGTCTCTTAAATGCTTTCCCAAATGTGGGCTTGCTGTGATGCGCCCCCGGCCTCCACCGCCTTCTCACGAGAGCAAGTGTAACTTGCACCAGCTCAGGTGTCCTGACTCTCCTGTTCTTATATCAGTCCACACTTCCCCACGTTCTCCCTCTCCTCTTCTCTCTTCTTTCTTCTCCTTTCACTTCTCCCACCTTTCTTTTCCTTTTCCTTCTCCTCCTCTTCTTCCTTCTCCCCTCTCTTAGTGTGCTATAATGAGATCACTTGATGGTAGAGATATCAGGCTCAGGTCATGTGGGGGCCAGTGGTTTGTTTGTTTGTTTTACTGATGTCTAAATCCTTCTCTGTGTTTCAGAAATTGATGGAGATCAACTGGTGACCATAGTCCTCCCGGGAGTATAAATTTCTTGGCTTTTTCTTTCTCTTAACTTCAAAATATCAATAAAGTTATCAGCATTGATATCTTGGGTTTTGTTTTGTTTTGTTTTCTAGGACCATGAGTCTCCATCAAGGGGTGAGAAAAGACAGGCAGAAAGGTGCAGAGTCCTACTGAGACTCCAATTTTTATGTTTCAGAGCTTTAGAGAGCTCAGATTGTAATAAATTGGTGAGGGCTAAAGTAAAGTAACACCCATTTTTGTTTGTTTTTTGGTACTAAGGATTGAATCCAGGGGTATTCTTCCTTCAATCTATACCCCCAGACTTTTAATTTATTATTTTCTAACAGGGTCTTGCTAAGTTGCTGAGGCTGGTCTCAAGCCTACAATCCTCTTGTCTCAGCCTCCCAAATACTGGGATTACAGGCTAAATTTCTGTTGTTGAACCCTTCTCCCTCTCCCCTCAGTTTGCTGTGCTTTGCCACAGCATCCCTAAAGAAAAATACTGTGTGAAAATTCACCAGATTTTGTGTGTGTGTGTGTGTGAATAACCATAGGAAAGTTCTATTGATTCTATTCCTGGAGATCAGTATAAAGAGATTACCAGGAAGCATTGATCAGTTGATGAGCTCAATCTAGTCCAGTTAGGAATTGTGCTTAACTAGAAGTTTTGTGTTTTTCCGAATGCTAACGTAAGGTTTTATCTGTAGGGGAATTTCACAGGTGAAAGTAGGCAGTCCAAGAAGATTGACCATAACACTAGGTGAGGATAAAAATGAATGCTAGGCGTGGTGGCGCATACTTGCAATCCCAGTACTTGGGAGGCTGAGACAGGAGGATCACGGGTTTGTGGCCAGCCTCAGCAACTTAGTGAGATCCTCAACAACTTAGACCCTGTTTCAAAATAAAAATTAAAAAAGGGCTAGGGAGAGTGGTTAGCTCAGAGGTAAAATACCCCTGGGTTCAATCCCCAGTAAAACACACACACACACACACACACACACACACACATACACACACATACACACACACACGATTCTGATGGCCATTTCTATCAAGGGTCTAATAATTTTCTTTTAGCATTAATATTATTGAAGTTACAGGTTAAGATAACAAAGAGAAATGAAGCATGTTGAATTCTATTTATTTCTGTATTCATTATACTGTTTCATTCTGAAATCAGATTTAGAACCGGCCTATTCCTCAGAAGCAGAATTCATCTCTGGTTGTCTGGATGTTCTCTGTATCCTGATGGACTTTCTGTCCAGCTTCTGCAGTGACATGACCACTCTGTAGACAGACTTGGGTGCATTTCACAACATAACGTGTATGAAAGTGCAACAGCTGAGGGTGGAGACATTTGAGACTGTTAGGTGAGATGGGAAAAGAAGTTTTCTGTTTCCTGTGGAAAATAGGCTAAGATCCCCTGTTGTGATCTTTCCCAATTTTTCATTAAAGCATTTATTGAAAGCATAGAAAAAGAAGTTCAAAATGATTAAGTAAAAATAAAAATCTGGAAACTTCATCATAACATTAGATACTAAGGATAACTGATACTAACCTATAAGGTAATGGAACATTAATGTTTCAACCAAAGTGTGTGGGAGCAAAGATGGAATAGTGAAAGTCACGTCCAAATCAATAGTCTGATATAGAAACCGAGCAAATAGGTAGACAGACATTCATAAACAAGCCAGCTAATGCTTTGCTTTTGGAAAGACAACCCCAATACTGGCCTTTCCTGGTTAAAACTGCATGCCTAGCAACTTTCCTCAGCTTAAAGCTCTCTTTTCTTTTTCTTTTTTTTTTTTTTTTGCGGTACTGGGGATTGAACTCAGAGGCATTCAACCTCCGAGCTACACCCCCAGCCCTATTTTTTATTCTTTATTTTGAAACAGGGTCTCACTAAGTTGCGGAGTGCCTTACTAGGTAGCTGAGACTGGCCGTGAACCCGGATTCTCCAGTCTCAGCCTTCCGAATGCTGGGATTACAAGCATGCGCCACCACGCCTGGCTCTCTTTCCTATTTCTTACTTCTCTTTTCCTCCTATCATCTAAAGAGATGTCTCTCAGTCCATCAGAGAACTTTACAGTTTGCTCACACTCAAATCAATCCCTTGACCAAGAGGCACCGTTTTGCCCATTTAGGCAAAATTTCATGATATGTACCGATTTATATCCCAGATTGTCACATTACTCCAAAAGTGTGTGTGTGCGTGTGTGTGTGTGTGTGTTACCTGTGGGATTAATAATAAATTTGGTTTGCAAATTTCACATCTTTCACAACCTGGAACCTCCCATATTTCCAACTCTATCTGCCTTTATCTTCCCTTAGACCTCACTGTAGCCCTCAATGTCCCCACGCCACTGAAGACACCATGACCTAGGTGTAGATTTAGCATGGCTCCACTTCAATTTTCCCCACCCTCCACTCGCTATGGTCCCGATCCCAGGCCACCTCTTGTATGAGCCTTCCCTTTTCTCTGAGCTTCCTCCTCCTGACACCCTCCTTTGTCCTCTCCCTCACCCTCGCCCCTTTCTTTACTGGACAGTGATCCCGGTATGCCCAGCATGGCTCCATTAGACTTTGAGTTCCTAAAGACAGCACTGTTACACTTCCTTCGCCTTTGTGTCCTGGTGAAGAGAATAAGGGCTTGCCAAAGAGACTATTTAAGACATTGTTGATTTGTACATATCTGGCTATAGAAGCTTAATTTCTGGTTCTAACCGGCATAAATCTCCCCTAAAAATAAAATGCCCCACTTTAACTTCCAGACAGCAAATTTCTAACAGTTTTAGAATAGCTCTTCCCCACACCCCACCCCAGACACACTTAAATCCTAGCAATAGCATTCTACTGCACAATTGGGATGTTGCTAAGGAGAAGCATTGGCATTTGTACATCAACTTTAATTGTTTTAAATTTACCATGCAGAAGTTGAGTATCAGATTACCTAGTTCTTTACTAGACACATACAGACTCCTGAGGTTTGAATAATAATTATCCCTACATAGAGTGATGGGTCTGCACTGAGAATCACAATTGGTTATCTGTATATTTTGTCTTTGTGTGTGTGTGTGTGTGTGTGTGTGTGTGTGTGCGCGGTACTGGGGATTGAACTCGTGGGCATTCTACCTCTGAGCTATACCCCCAGCCCTATTCTTTATTTTTGAAACAGGGTCTCACTAAGTTGCAGAGTGCCTCACTAGGTAGCTGAGGCTGGCCGTGAACCCAGATTCTTCGGTCTCAGCCTCCCAAATGCTAGGATTACAAGCGAGTGCCACCACGCCCAGCTCTATATTTTGTCTTTTGAATGCAACCATACAGAGGATTACAAAGTAAGAAGAGAGACCACAGCTGTGGCGAACATCTGCCCAGAGAAGCAACACTTAGACTAATCACACAGCTGACATTCACCCTTTACTCTGCAAGGATAGCTTTCTGACCAAGCCAAATGTTTGCCTAGTTCTACCCTGTTGGTACCCCGTTAATACCTGTCTTTTGCTATCTACCTAAAACTTGAATGGCTAGAGACAAAAGCTTGCTGGATCCATGGGGTCAGTCATTCTATCTGAAATGTAAAAGGCTGTAAAAGTGTTCTATATGAAAACTGCTGAGTGTTTATACTCCAGTTTTATTCTTGAGAGAGAGAGAGAGAGAGAGAGAGAGAGAGAGAGAGAGAGAGAGAGAGAGAGAAATAACGGTGAGGTAGGCATTCAGTCCCGCTGGAGCTGTGGAGGAATTCGTTCCCCTAAGCAGCCCCAGGTCACTGGGCGGTCATGGAGGAATCCTGGCTGCCTCATATCAGTGTCAGGTCAAGTCCTGTGTTTCAAAGTTCTCGAAACACTGCTCTTCCTCCCCCCACCCCTTACTTTCTGTCCAATGAGGGTAGTTCCATTTGGGAGATTGAGGATTGGGGAAACTTTGACCATTAAAACCACCCTCAGTGGGGCCTGCGTCCCTCCCTCCCTTCCTTTCCTCCTCCTCCTTCTCCTCCTCCTCCTCCTACTCCTCCTCCTCCTCCTCCTCCTCCTTCTCCTCTCCTGCCCCGGCCAGACCGAGGTGAGGCGGCTTAACCTAAAGGAATGAAACAAACAAGGGACGCGAAAAAATGGAGGCAAGACAGGATTCTGATCAAGCCTCAATTTTTATTAAAGAAAGACAGCTTAAGTAGCTAGAGGTGAGGGGTGGGGTCAGGGAGGTCAGGTAAGCTTATGTGGGCTTGTAGGATTGGTCAAGGCTGACCGTGTCCTTTTTTGGTAAAGGCCTCAGCAGGATAACAGATAGAACCTGTTTCTGCATAGTCACTGTGACTGCTGAGGGGAATTCCCCCAAAGTGTGAATTCTGGCTCTGACCAGCCTTCTGGCCCCCACACTCTCCTTCTTCTTTTCTCTTTCTCTCTCCCTCTCTCCTCCTCCTCCTCCTTGTTCTTCTCTCTCTCTCTCCCTGCTCCTCCTCCTCCTCCTCCCTCTCTTTCTCTCTCCCCTTCCCCCTCCCTCTCCCTCTCCTCTTCTTCCTCCTCCTACTCCTTCTCCTTCTTCCTCTCTCTCTCCCCCCCCTCTTTCCTCCTCCCTTCCCCCCTTCTCCCTTTCCTTCTCCCTCTCCCTCTGCTGAGGACTGAGCCCAAGGGCATTTGACCTCCAAGCTACTCCTCCAGTCCTTTTTCCCTTTTTTTGGGGGGGGGCGTTTGGAAACAGGGTCTCTCTAGGTTTCTGTGAGTCTTGCCGCATTGCTGAGGCTGTCCTTGAACCTGTGATCCTCCTGTCTCAGCCTCCCAAGTACTGGGATTGCAGATGTGCACCACCACGCCCAGTGTGTGAGGTCTTTCCTTAATGGGGTTTAGCTTTGATGGATTTCAACCAATGCACTTTTGGGGGAAGGGACTTAGAGTTTGAAGCTTGATGAACAGGGATTTTTCCATTGCAGTTGTTTCTTGGCGTTTAAAAAACATAATTTTCCGGGCGTGGTGGTGCACACTTATAATCCTAGTACTTGGGAGGCTGAGACAGGAGATCACAGGTTTTCGGCCAGCCTCAACTACTTAGTGAGGCCCTCCACAACTTAGTGACACCCTGTTTCAAAATAAGGAATAAAAAATAGGGCTGGGGGTGTAGCTCAGAAGTAGAATGCCCCTGGGTTCAATCCTCAGTACTGCAAAAATAAAAATAAATAAATATGGCTGGGGGCGTGTAGTTTGGAGGTAGAATGCCCCTGGGTTCAATCCCTAGTATTGCAACCCTACTCTCTCCCTCCTCCAAAAAACTCCCACATAATTCAAAAAACAATTTATGTGTCTATTGGAATCCCAGGAACACCATTTCTATCAGTTATTATCAGGGACTCCTGGGCATCAGGCACGATGGTCAGTCCCCTGTTGGCCTGACTGCCCAACACAATTGCAATGACCGAGTGCTGCGCCTAGCGATCCCAACACACTTGTGGGCTCCTGGGAGCCCAGATTCTCTGTCGCCTCTCCCCCTGGTTGAGTCTGGCCTGCAGGGAGCTGCCCATCACCGGGTGCACTCACAGGTGCTTCAGAGAAGGGACTATCTTTCTGGGGGAACACTGTTAGGTGGTGGGTGCTCTGGTCTTAAGTGGCTAAAACTGTCTTATCATTAACACATCCCTGACCTTCCCAGTCTCTTTGGTGATTTTTTAATTATTATTATTATTATTATTATTATTATTATTATTATTATTATTATTGGTACTGGGAATTGAACTCAGGGGCATTCTACCTCCGAGCTACACCCCCAGCCCTATTTTTTATTCTTTATTTTGAAACCGGGTCTCACTAAGTTGCGGAGTGCCTCACTAGGTAGCTGAGGATGGCTGAGAACCCGGATCCTCCGGTCTCAGCCTCCCGAATGCTGGGATTACAAGCCTGAGCCACCACGCCCGGCTCCTTTGGTAATATTATATCAAAGAAGTTGCAGCAATTTCAACCCAGATGGGAGGCTGTCACTGTGTCCCAGCTGTGGGGGGACATTTTCACAGAACATTAGGTCTGCTTTTATGTGCCCTTGCTGGAATCTCAAGTCCCAAGCCATTACCGAGGGACTCCTTGGTTAAGCAGCCCCAGGGCCACCTCCAGCAGGCTCCCTTGTTACTGCTGAGATGCTAACAAGACGGGATAGCATTAACTTGGAGCTTATTTTATTTCTTAGAAGAAACTATGCTTAGCTGATTGGATTGTGCTAAAATCTTGGCCTGAAGTGGGCGGGCAGATGTTGAGAGGAACTAATGTCAACTTGCCTCAGGTTGGGTGAATCGATGGCATCCTGACACCCAGATGTTCAATATGCGGACAGATTTCTCTTGACTAAGCGAGGAATGAAAAGGAACCAGTCTGCCTTGTCTGTAGAACTTTCATGACACATGTGGAGAAATTCTGAAAACTCTACCTTAAACACGAGGGCTGAGAGAAGTCGGATGAATATTCCCTCCAACTTTTTGTCTTTGCATCATTTCTCAAAATTCATAGGATCTCAGAAAATACACCCGCCTACCTTGGCTATGCCATCTTCCTCCTCTTTTTTTCTTAGACTTAGATATTTTTGACTTCTTTTCTTTTTTTTTTTTTATACTTTTATTGGTGCATTATTGTCTCCCATCATAATGTAGTTCATGGTGATAGTGACATATGTGCACACAGCACTTATGGACTTGCCCCCGGCTCCCTCCCCACCCCTCCCTCTCCATCCAGGGGATTGACATGACATCAGTATTCTCAGGTATAAACATCATGTCACTGGAAGTCACCTTATTCTGGTAAGGAAAATTATGGACAGTCAGTAGCTATTAATCCTGGCTCCACCTCAGCGTCCTTCATCTGACTTCTGTCCACAAGGAATTAGAATTCGAGGTTCTGTATTTACAGTGGAGGTGGCTGATCAGGTTTCTAGGGTTCACAGTTTAGGAACATCAAATATAGAGCTTCCAGGATTCCCATTAGCCCTCAGAGTTCTTTTGTTCTCACGCCTAATAAACCCACATAAACTGATCCTCCGTTTTGGTGCAGAGATTGGTATTCATTCAGATCATATCTTAAAGAATGTAAGCTAAAGCCTACACATTCAATTCTCTATGGATTCCTTAACTTATAGGATGCTCAATAAGCCTTCCTAAATTATAAATTTAACTGGTGCATATCTTCTCTCTTGTCTTAGAAAAGAAGAATTAACACTTGAAAGTAGTGTAAAATTAATTTTGATTTTTAACAAATTTATTGATGAGAATACTTAATATGTCTTCATTTTTAATCATTTTCTTTGCTATGCATAAAGTTCATGGCTACTCTGGGTTCATCACCCGAAAATATCTTTGCCATATGCAACTGATGAAATGTCTCAAATAGATGTCTCATAAATATATCATATACAATACAAGCAATATATCCCTGGAATACAAAGATGATTTGAATCGAATCAACATTTCTTTGACAGTTTTGACATTTTAACATCTCAGTATTTAAGGTTTTGATTCATGATCTCATCACGGTATCTTGACAGTCATTCACATGTACAGTTCAAGTTTGCTAAAAGCAAATTTTTACATATGCTTTGGAGAAATTTCCTTCAACAAGCAATCACAAGGCTTCTTGTTTTAGAGTCTACATAAGTTTTCTTTTCTTTCTTTTTTGTACTGGGGATGGAACTCAGGGGCATTCTATCTTCAAGCTACACTCCCAGCCCTATTTTACTTTTAAACAGGATTTCACTAGGTTGATGAGAGTCTCACTATTAGCTGAGGCTGTCCTCAAACCCATGATCCTTCTGCCTCTGCCTCTCAAGTACTGGGATCACAGGCATGAACTACCTTGCCCAGAGTATCTATTACTCATTGCTCTATGATCCTAAAATAATCTTAATGGTGATTGCAATCAGCATTAATTTCTGCTACGTTTATATGATTCTGTGACATTTATTAGAAATTGTCACCTGACTCTTTTCCAAAGGTGATGCTCAGATGGAGGATCTGAGAAGAAAGGTCTAAATAGGAGCTTGACGATGGACCAGCTGCTTTCCATGAGGATGCAAACAGCAGCCCAATGCCATTCCAGCTGTTTTGAATTAGCTGTACAACTTTGCATCTGGAGGAATGACTTAGAACTATGAAAATACCCTCTCCTTTCCTGGTGAGTGTCAGGATATTACTTAGCATTTGTTCTAAAGCATGTTAAATAAATTTACCTAATCTGAACAAGGAAGAGATGAACAGAGATGGAGAGATGGAGGTAGAGAAGTAGAGACATGCAAAGTCACTCTACGTCTAATCTCCTAAGCTACAATCATAAGTATGCTAAGTAAATACTAAGAGTAGCTAACCACACAAAACCAACCTTAATGCAAGACTTGAAGATAATTAAGAAATAGCTTGCCTTCCTTTGTCCTAGAAAAATGATAGTTCCCTTCAGATCTGTTGATGCCATTACAATTTTCTTCCTTTTAGAATATACTGTACTTTCCAAAGCACCCTTACGGATGCTTGTCTCAATTTATTGTTCCCCAGGATTAGGATGAACGAATGGCTTGATGGGTAAATTAGAGCAATCAGCTCCCCCAAAGTCACGGCTAACTCAGTCTCTGGCATAAAGTAGCTGGACGTGGCTACGAGAAAGGCCAGATAGTAGGTAGTGAAGAGAAGGAGGAAGGAGACGACGGCCTTCAAGGCTCCCACGTGGGCCTTTGTGTTGGGGTCTCTGTGCCCAGTGGCGTTGAGTTGCATCTGCCTGCTGTGCTTCCACAGAGAGAGGATGAGGAGGAGAGAGGAGACCAGGGACACAGAGAAGGGAAGCAGCGTCACCAGGTTGAGAAATATCTTGGTGGAAGCATATCCGGC
Organism: Graphiurus murinus; assembly: GCA_004027655.1. Classification (NCBI taxonomy): domain Eukaryota; kingdom Metazoa; phylum Chordata; class Mammalia; order Rodentia; family Gliridae; genus Graphiurus; species Graphiurus murinus. The sequence continues at coordinate 37,670 of PVLC010012400.1, forward strand.
TTTATTCTCTCTGCATCTCCAGGTTAGGTTTGCCTTGTGCTTCAATTTGACACAGCGTCTGAAATCATCATTCACGTTCGCGGTGACTGGGAGGCTGATAAACACAGAGAGGGCTGAGCAGCCCAGTAAAGCCCTCAGAACCACCCTGTCTATCCTCCACTTCACCCAGAGGAAAAGAGGGTGGAAGAAATTGGCTATCTTGAAGAAATAGAAAGTGCTGAGGCTGGTGGCAAACCAGACATTTAAATGGTTGGTGAGGGTCCAGAAGAAGTCAATGATTCTCATCTGTTTCCCGGTGGCATAGACATCTGGATACAGCACCAATATAAAACTATCCAGCAGTATTATGCATAATAGGCAGATTCTGGATACGGCTAGACTCGTGAGGATTAAATCAACAGAGGCGATCTTCTTATTCTTGACCCAGTCCATGAAGTTCACCAACCCGATGAAAGCATTCCCTAAGATTCCCACTGAAAACTCTCCGACTGCTAGGAGCATTAAAATACTCTCCTGTTTACCGGACATGTTTAGACAGGGAAATAGTCAATTTGTTTCTAGGCGACCCGATGTCTCTTCGTGTCTACACCTGCTTCTTAGATTTTGCTGTGATTTTCTTTACCTCTTATTTGCTTGTAGTCTGTCTTGTGATGAAGACTGGAACAGTACTTGCAGGCTGTAGCCCTCTTCATCAGATCCTGATTAGTCTTGATGGACAGTGTGTTCGGCCACCCTTTGCCCGGGCTCTGAGTGTCCATTTACCTTCTCGGCAGCCTGTTCTTTCCCATGTAGAGTCACTTCAGGCTTAGCGACTGCTTGTCAAGATGCAAATTGAGCAAATAACCTTTCATGCTTCTGCACTGTCCTTCTGAGGCTGATCTATGCATTTTGGTCATACACCTTTGACGCATATTGGTATCCTCAACAGAGTGGCCAGATTTAGCAAATAAAAAATGCAGCCCCCCCGACTCCCCCCTCCCCCAATCCAGTTAAACTTGAGTTTGACATCAACAATGAGCACATTTTTAGTGTGTGTGCCCAGTGGCGAGAGATCAGAAATTTTGGGAAGTACTGCAGCTAAATTTAATTGGGTGTCGTATTTTATCTGGCAAACCTAAAAACCTCAAGAATGTGTGTTTAGGAATTAGAAAATTGGTCATCACTGAAACTTGTGAATTCCCATCTTACTGGGTGATGATATTGATTATTAGTAAAGGATTCAAAGTTTGGGTCAATACTAAATATAGGTTACTTGGTCCCCCCTCCTCGAAAATTTCGAGCTCATTATCTTGGTTGTTGAGATGAACGTAATTGGGCAATACATTCCTAACATTTGCCTTGAGAAGATAAGGCACACAGAAGCTCTGATGTTCTTAAACGGGAAGGAATAAAGAGATAGCACTGTGTTGTAAGAGACATAAAGGATGTGATCATTATTTCATTCATAGGTCCTGATGGGACTTAATGGTATGCATCCCAGATGAATGGAAAAACTGGAAATGTGAAAGATAGACCTACTAGAAATTGCTTTCATTAAAATTTTTTGTTTTGTTTTGTTTTTTGGTACTGGGGATCAAACCCAGGGGCTTTCTATCTTAGAGCCACGCCCTCTACCCTTTGTTTTATTTTATTTTGGTCTTACTAGGTTGCTGAGGGTCTTGCTAAGTTGCTGAGGTTGTCCTGGAATCTGTGATCTTCCTGTCTCAGCCTTCCAAGTACTGGGATTACAAGCCTGTGCCACCATGCCCAGCTTGATAAAATCATTTAAACAAAAGAAAATAATCCTAAGGGAAAAGCAGGCCAAAGATTCCTGAATTATATAGGGTAAAGAGAACTGACTGCTAAAATCGCCTTCACCAGGTAGGGTAACTTCTGAAGCCACCCAGCTGAGGGGAGGCTCACCTTTAGGTTCTGGTGAACATGGTCCTCCTACCAATCACCCTTGCCTGGTTCAAACTTAATTCTTGATTTCTCACTTCTTACTTCTTTCCCATATTACACGTTATTCTAGGTAGAATTATTTCACCAAAGATCATAATTTCCCTCTCTTAAGCAGGACCAGCTGATTTTTCAGAAACAAAGGGAATAGAGTAACAAAAAACAGAATTGCTCTTCAGTTCAAAGTAGTTTTTTTAAACACAATTGACTTTCTAGGATGGGTGATAAAATCCCTTTGGCACAGCTATTTTGCCTAAAATTCTTCCACTTAACCAGTTCAAGGCCTTTGCCAGCATAACGCAGGAAGAAGTCAATGACGTGAAACGTTATCATGAGACATTTCTTTGTCCTGTGAAGACAAAGAAAACATGTGTTGCTACAATATCACATTAGGTTCAAAATGAGAACATGACAGAAATGTGGAGATAAAAGAAGGCTTTAGAATAACGTCAGATGTTGCCAGGCACGGTGGCACACACTTGTAATCCCAGTACTTGGGAGGCTGAGACAGGAGGATAGCAGGTTCAAAGCCAGCCTTGGCAACTTAGCAAGACTCAGCAACCTTGTGAGACCCTGTTTCCAAATAAGAAATAAAATTGGGCTGGGGTTGTAGGTCAGAGGTAGAATGTCAGAATGTCTCTGGGTTCAATCCCTAGTACCAAAAAAAAAAAAAAAAAAAAAAAAAAAAAAAAAAAAAAAAAAAAAAAAAAAAAAAAAAAGAATAATGTTAGATACTAATGACTTCCAATAGCATATAAGAAAAAATGAAGGCCAGCATTTAGGAGGAGGGAGAAAGTCTGTTTGATTTCTTTCTTTCTTTTTGGATTCACAATAATCTCCAGGGCAATCTAGGAAACAAAGGGTTTCTTTCTTTTGGAGAAACCATGTACAAACCTCAACACCTTTAGGAAAACATGTTCCCCTTTATCAAGAGGCGTGAGTAGCCTGAGGCACCAGTAACTTTCCCCAGGGATGAGAGCCAGAGGCGATTAAGAGAAAGACTGAAAGGTACACAGCCGGGAAGCAGGAAGTCACGGCCCTTGGGAGCCTCCTGCGGGCCCCTGGGCTATGTCTCTGGACCCTGTGACACGAAATTTCATCCACTTGGTATGTCTGAACGAGGAGAAAAGTAGTAAGAAAAAATGAGATCAGGCAAAATAAATAAATGAAATGATATCCCCCAGGTTCAGTGTAATCTGTTTGGAAGCTTCTGGGCTATTGTGATTAACAGAAGATGCTGGGGGAAAAGTGAACCAGACACTAATTGCTGGCAGGTGTCCGGGCAACCTCCAAGAGGCTGGCTACCTTACCCCAGTCTCATGCGTTTGAAGAAAACAGCATAGTGAAGACATGTAAAGACATCTTACATGCACACACACATGCATGCATGCATGTACACATGCACACACACACGAAGCAGATCCTAGAGATAGCCAAGCTGAATCAGGATGTTGCCTTTGAATCACTATGAACCTTCTTTTAAAAATTTTTTTTTTTTGTGGTACTGGGGAATCCAACCCAGGGGTATTTTACCCCTGAGCCACATCCCCAGCCCTATTTTTAATTTAACTTAATGTTTTTTTAAAAATTTTTTTATTTTGAAACAAGGTCTCACTAAGTTACCAAGGTCCTCACTAAGTAGCTGAGGCTGACCTCGAACCTATGATCCTCCTGTCTCAGCCTCCCAAGTACTGGGATTACAGGCCTGCACCACTCTGCCCAGTGTAAACTCATTAAGATGATGTCAGCCCGGGAGGTGCCTGTCCTCTTGAGCCAGCCCCTGCACAGGCATTAAAGAGGATGTTAGGGTCCATTTAATTGAATCCCTCGGTAAGATTCCTGTCCTGGCATGTCAGCTGAGGGTTGGCTTGGGAAGAGCGAGCCGCTCTCTGCCAGCAGCCTTTATCTTTCCTCCTGCTTATCAGCCATGATTCTGGCAAGATGGTAGCCAGTTCCTTGAGGACTTCCCTCGGGGCTTTCTTGAAGGAGCCTGGCAACTTCCTTTTTGAATTGTGAAGACTGTGGCTCAGGCCTGTAATTCCAATACTTGGGAGGCCGAGACAGGAGGATCGCAGGTGCATGGCCAGCCTCAGCAACTTAGTGAGGCTCTCTGCAACTTAGCAAGACCTTGCTTCAAAATAATAAAAATAAAATAGGGCTAGGGGTGTAGCTCTGAGGTTCAATGCCCCTGGGTGCAATCCCTAGTAACACACACACACACACACACACACACACACACACACACACACACACACAGAGTTTAGTGACAACTGGAAGACTCTAAGATACAGAAGAGAAGGATCTGACTTCTTGGTTTTATACAATCGCTCTCATTTTTTTTTTTTTTTTTTTTTTGTGGTACCGGGGATTGAACCCAGGGGTATTCTACCTCCGAGCTACACCCCCAGTCCTATTTTTTATTCTTTATTTTGAAACAGGGTCTCACTAAGTTGCAGAGGGCCTCACTAAGTAGCTGAGGCTGGCTGCGAATCAGGATTCTCCTGTCTCAGCCTCCCAAGTACTGGGATTACAAGCGTGCGCCACCACGCCTGGCTCAATCACTCTCATTTTAACCTCTGTACATTTTGGTTTTGTTTTAACCTTCTTTTTCTTTCTTTCTTAAATTGACATATAAGCTTGTATATACTTACTGTGTACAACATGATGTTTTGAAGTCTATTTACATCATGGAAAGGCTTTGTCCAACCATTTGACATGTGCATTACTTCACATAGTCATTATTTTTGTGGTGGGCACACTGAAATCCACTCTCTTAGCAATTCTCAAGAACACAATATATTAAGCCAGGTGTGGTGGTGCACACCTATAGTCCCAGTACTTGGAAAGCTGAGACAGGAGGATTGTAGGTTCAAAGCCAGCTTCAACAACTTAGCCATACCCCATTTCAAAATAAGAAAAGAAGCTGGGCATTGTGGCACATGCCTCTAATCCCAGTACTTGGGAGGCTGAGACTGGAGGATCACAGGTTCAAGGCTATCTTTATCAATTTAGTGAGGCCCTCAGCACTTTAGCAAGAATGCCCCTGGGTTCATTACTAAGTACCACAGAAATAAATAAATAAATAAATAAATAAATAAATAAATAAATAAATAAATAAATGGCTGGGGATGTAGCTCTGAGGTAGAATGCACCTGGGTTCAATCATCAGTAACACACACACACCTCGAATCTAATATCTATCATTAGCTATAGTTGCTATTCAATAGATTTCCTGAACTCAGCCTATTACCTGTCATTTTGCTTTATGTGACTAAATAACTCTCCAGTCAAACCGCTCCCAACTCCTCCACTTCCGGTAACCACTCTCTGTCCCCAGAGGCCTGCCGAGGGTCTTTGATCTCCAGGGCTGCAGAGGAGCTCTCTGGTCCCTCTTCCCTAGTCTCCCTCTGTCTGCAGCTGCAGGATGCACCCCGGGGCTCTCATCTCTGCGCCTGTGCTTGCTACAGCTTGCTGTCTACTTGGAATGTAAGGATGAGTCACCTCTCAGACCCCTTTTGAGACTAAGAGGAAAAAAAATGTGTCCTTTAAGTCCAAGCTGCTAGCTATGAGACTTAAAGGTTTTGCCTTCCTCTTTCTCTCTTTTCTTGGCCAAAGCCTGCTCCCCTTTTATGTTTTTTTTTTTGTTTCTTTTTTTTTCAGTACTGGGGATTGAACTCAGGGGCATTCTACCGCTGAGCTATACCCCCAGCCCTATTTTTTATTCTTTATTTTCAAACAGGGTCTCACTAAGTTGCGGAGTGCCTCACTAAGTAGCTGAGGCTGGCCGTGAACCTGGATCCTCCTGTCTCAGCCTCCCAAATGCTGGGATTACAAATGTGCACCACCACGCCCGGCCCTGCTCCCCCTTTTTTTTTTTTTTTTTGCGGTACTGGGGATTGAACTCAGGGGCATTCTACCTTCCAGCTATACCCCCAGCCCTATTTTTTATTCTTTATTTTGAAACCGAGTCTCACTAAGTTGCGGAGTGCCTCACTAGGTAGCTGAGGCTGGCCGCGAACCCGGATCCTCCGGTCTCAGCCTCCCGAATGCTGGGATTACAAGTGTGCGCCACCACGCCCGGCTCCTGCTCCCCTTTTAAAAATGAGTGCCTGTTCACCAAAGAGCCGAAGATGGGCATACCCTTTAGGCCAGCATACCTTGTTCTTGGATCAGAGGGAACGTAAGTCGCTTGTCTGGAAGATGCAGCTGAGGGCTTGGTCTCCCAGCATCTGAGCAGCCTTTTGTTTGGGCAGATGCAGGGTTCTTCTGAGATACCTCGTTGGAGGGAACTGGCCCTGATACCAACAGTCAGGGGAGCCACCTCTACTGAGCACCACACACTCAGACCTGACACACCTGACTGGCCAAGTTTTTAACTCTAAAGATTTTGTTATAAATATAAGTTCTGAACTGTCTCTGTGTAATCTTGTGTTGTTTTGTTGTTGTTTGCTCTAGCAAAACCAATCTGTCCAGTGCAGTTACTGTTGCAGTAGGGAACATTCTCAGAACTTTGCCTTCACTAAAGTATGCTGATTTTTCTATTATTTGTACTCAACATTTGTGGAAATAAGTTAGTCCAACTCTATCACAGTTTTATGTAAGAATGTCCTCAGATGCTCTTAAAACTGGCTGCAAGGTTTTTTGATATCATTACCATGATATTGTAAATTCTTAAGTGCACCTAAAATTACTGAAGATCTCAGGGACATGCCATTTTCTTTTTTTTTTTTTTTTTTTTTTTTTTTTTTTTT
>PVLC010012401.1:0-12219 GCA_004027655.1 Graphiurus murinus
AGGAAGGAAGGAAGGAAGGAAGGAAGGAAGGAAGGAAGGAAGGAGAGAGAGAAAGGGAGAGAGGAAGGAAGAGACCACTTTGGCTAACATAGCTAGCTGAATTTCCTGGAAAATGGATGTTGAACTGCATTTTAAAGCAGTACTCATTACAGTGAGCCTACAAACTGCAGGCCTCAGCATCATCTGGAAGTGTAATAGAAATGTGGATCCTCCCACACAGCCTCAGGCCCAGTGAACCATGGCCTCTGAGGATGGGATTCCCCGGGTGATTCCAACACATGCCAAGTCTGAAAAGTGCAAGTTGAAAGTTAAAGTGGGGCGTAGGCAAATATCAAGAAGATAACAAGCATATACCAAGAAGAGGGATATGACATTAAATATAAGGCGGCTCAGAGTCCAGAAAATTCAAAATATGTCAGCAGAGAAGAGACAGAGGGATGTCTGAAGAGGAGGTCTCCTGTGAGGACTAGGACCAAAAACTTTCCAGAGAAGCTATGCCATGGTGAAGGCTGCCAGCGCTCTGCACAGCACAGCACAGCACAGCATAATCAGAGGGACGCCCGGATCTAGGACCGCCTAGACTCCAGCGTGGTCTTAAGGGTGAAGGACCTGCAGACAGCAGGAGAAGGAGCATTGTCATGTAATTCAGGACTAAAGTCGCAGGTGATGTGGAGGAGGCTCTTCAGAGGAGAACATCATTTACCTTGTGGAGGGATACAAGTTCAGAAATCAGATAAGGAAGGAAAAGAGCAAGGCAAACGCCCAAGATGTCAAACAACATAGTAATGCATCCTAGGATTCATTTTCTCAACAACAAAGGAAGAGATTCATAATCCTGACCCTTGATGAGGGGCTGGAGGAAGTCATTTGACATGCAGAGTCCCGACACCCCAGCGTGCATGGAGCTGGCACTCAACACAGCCCCCTGCCTTTTCATCTCTATAGACCAATGCAGGATGATAGAGTAAAGGTGACATTGAGCCCCCTCTGCACCTAGCGGGTGAGTTGCTGCCTTAGACCACATTTCCCTCTAATATATGCTCGGGGCAGCTGGTCAGGGGAGTGCTCCTGGTTGGTGACTATCTTTTCTTCAGCACATTCCATTTCAAAGCCTGAGACTCCTTTCACTTCCTACTTCTCACTTTTACTTTGTCAGAGGAGCTGCAGGTTCTCAAGTTTGTGCCCGTAGGTACAACTTTCTTTTTAGATGACACATAACAATTTCTATAGGCAAATGCGCTCTAACTTCCTTCAATACAGGACTTTTGGCTGCCTTGAGAATAGGTCTAGTTCTACTCTGAGATTAACTGTCTTGGACAGAAGCATGATTCATTGTAAATGAGCCCAAATCAGTCCAGTTGGTGGGGTTGTGGAAGTCTCCTGGAATATTTTCTAGGGGGTGTTTCAAAGGAAAAATACTAAGCAAGTCAAAGTAAATAAGAGGACTGCCATCCTCCAGGACTTCCTAAGAGATTGAGTATGCTTTGTCAGAACCTGATAAGGTGCCAAAGAATGCAGCTCTGTCCAGGCTCATGAGGATGCTCTTTCTAAGGTTTTACCCTCTTGGACTATTATTTATGGATGACACATTAAAAAGTGATGGGTTAAAGAATGATGCAGAAAGGACAGGGTCATCTATTTGCCCAGAGTTTACCTCCAGAAAGATCTGAAGGTGCTTTTGTTGTGTTTTCACTTTCCTAGTTCCCTTCTCCTAGAGTCTTCTCCTTCTACCACACTGCCCTCCCCATTTGTCATTACACACAGTTTTGGAAAATTTGCTAAACTAAACAGCACTAGAATAACACCTCTTCCAATATTTCCTCCGTTGTCTTAGAAAGCATCTCCCATTACCAAAATCTCATCACTTCAAGGCCAACTGTCACTTCTCCCGTGAAACTTTCCTTTTTAAGTCCCTGTCTTTCCTCCCATTTGAAAGTGACTGTTCTTTTCTCTTCTCTGAACTTTCTCTGTAACTTCCCACATTCCTACTTATAGTTATTTCCCTGTTGACTCACTTTCACCAGTTGGTTCACTCTTCCCCTAAAGCTTTCACACCTATCATTTTATTTCAGTCTCCCAAAATGCTAGAAATCAGAACAAGTAGATATAATCATAATGATTGTACAGAGACAATATAGCTTACTAATTAAGAAAGTAGTTGCTGGAGCCAAGTTACTTGAAGTTAGATCCTGGCTCTATCCATTATAAACCATGTGATCTTGGTTAAACTATATAACATCAGAGATGTATTCCATCTGTACAATAGTGACAATACCAGTACATTCCTCAAAGGTCTATTGTAAAGATTAGATTGATGATGAAAATGCTCAGAATGTTACCTAACTTGATCCACAGTTAGTAAAAGTCCTAGAGAGTTTATAAGTGGCCATATCAGAATTTTCCAGATTTGTGTAAATTTGTCCGTCAATATGCTGTCCTCGAAAAATCATTCACCCATTCAGTAAATATTTATTGAACTCACAGATGACTCAGGTTTGACTCTAGGTACCTGAGAAATAGCAAAAACAAACAAAAAAAAAAGGCATTGTTCCTTAATTTAAGGTCATTACACTATAGTAAAGGGTGGGGAGAGAAAAGAATCAATGTAAAACAGTATACCAAACATGCTACATTTTAGTTTACTCAAATATGTTATGTCTCCAGACAAGCAATCTATTCTGTTCTACTTCAAACAAAATTATACACAGAATGCTTTCTGTTTCATATATAGTTGTAGTTTAAAATTCAATGTTTGTTCAGAATAATTTGCCTCATTCCACTAGTGCCTTCAGGGAATAAACAAGAAATAGCTTATTGGGTTTTATATCATTTTCCTGTATTTGAATTTGGGGTCAAATCCCTTCAATAAACCCATGTGCATCCCAGCAGGTGACATATGACTTGGAAAAAGAATACTCCTGACTTGGCACTTGCTATGGTCTCTGGGACCACAGTTTCACGATATCTGTTATTAGAGGTACATTTCATTAGGAGAAAGAGTTTAGTGTCATTCACAGAACAATGGACTTGACCATTCTCCCTGGGTTTCAGCTATTAAAAGGGTTACATCAAACTAATCCCACGGTTTGACTGCTGAGGCATTTAGAAACAATGCTTTGGCATCTAGCAATCTAGCCATTCATTCTCTTTCCTATCTTCAAGATATTTTTTTATTCCATCAAGATTTTTTCCATACTTTAATTGTATTATGTTGATACTTACAGGTTTTTGATAGTGTTGCTAATTCATGCCCCTTGATCGTTTTTCATTCTTACAGTCTCTGCCCTGATTTATAATTCACAACTTTTAATATTGCTTCTCTACCATTCCTGAGGAGCTACCCAGGGCTACCCACGGAAAGGAGATCAGAGCACTGGTGGTTATGGGTTTATGTGGAGGAAAGGAAAGAGTAGAGAGTAGATATCAATGAATTACTTAAAATTGCAAGTTGTGCACATCCACCCTTCTTCCCAAACTGATTGTAACCCATTTTCTCTAAGGAGTAAAATTTCTTATCTTTGGCCAGAAGCAAATGAAATACCTGCCAAAGCTTCTATATCTTCCTCTGTGTGTTTGTTCTAAAAATGGTCTTTAGTGACCTGAAAATCTGTTAAATTGGAAAGTTTATTAAAACTAAAATAACGTGAGGATTAAAAAAAAAATCCTGAAGAGGTCTCAGTAACTGTAAGCTTGAATCTCAATATGGGGAATTCTAATCACTGAGAGAACTTCCACGGAGGCCAGAACAGTCAAGATCAGTCCACAGTGTGGCCCACTGGAAATGTGCAGGAAGAATGTTGCAGAGTCAGAGTATAATGACTACATCAGCTACAATGGCAGGTACCAACATAAATCCTCTAACTTTTAACAAATCAACAGCAGAAGGGCCAGAGTCCCTGCTGCTCACCTAGGTGGTAGAGGCTTCACTTCTACTTAAAACCCTAGGGCTCTTTAGGGCATACGTTCAAAAAATACATTTATCTAATCTAATTTCAGCTTTAACAGCTCCACAGAAGAAACTGAGGCATGGAGATGAAGTGTGGTTCCTGGATACAGAGCTAGTAAATAGCATGGTCATAAATTTTCTTCGAAGAAACCATGTTGTCTTTTCTCAAATATATAATACTTGTGCTCCAAAATTCAGTCCTTTGAGACAGATGAAGGAGTTGATATAATCTATATGCCAAGTACAATTCAAAAAACATATCCAAGGTCAAAAAGTGGGCATTAACAACAAGAGACAGCTAAATGAGGCCTTGGGAGAGTCAGCTTGTGGAGCAACACAAAACATCCATTCTGTAAGATGAAGTTTCATGTAATGGTTCTGCAGTGAAAACAGCAAAATTACAGTAGAGCAGCTTTTTTTTTTAAGCTACTATACATAAATGTGTCAGGCACAAAGTCAAACCACTCTAAAATGATGTGAAATCCATTCAGTTTTAAGTACAGAAAAACAGAGCGGCATTTGCGTGAGGTGTGGGAGACACGTAACCCAAATGTGCTCCTTGAGTTGGTAACTTGAACTAGGAATTTGCTAAAAAAGTGTGAAGAGCCCACGAGAGAGAGAGTTGAGCAAAAAACATTGTGAGACACATTTGATATAATAGTCATATGATTAACAAACTGTCACATCAAACTTTTCTGCAACGTGGGAACACTTTGACACTTCATATTTTTAAAAATGACATTTTGATTCATTACTGTAAATAGCACTTTAGGTTAAATATTGTGACAAGGAACAGATCATATATATGTATATGTATATATATATATACATATATATATATGCACTCTATATATTATGGGTGTGTATTTTTCTAGCTCTGCAACATTTCATAATATACAAAACCTTTTTCTACATTAACAGTTTGGGGCAGTATGTAAACAGGCCATTTCACTCCCAGAGCACCCTTTTCTTTTGGAAAGAGGCAAATGGACTCTCTTCATCCCATAGAGCATCTATGAAGTAGAAGGATTCCACAGTAACAGGTTCACTTCTAAAGAAACTCTGAATATGGCTGTGAATTCCCAGTGATTTTATTTATTTATTTATTTATTTATTTATTTATTTATTTATTTATTTGCGGTACTGGGGATTGAACTCAGGGGCATTCTACCTTTAAACTATACCCCCAGCCCTATTTTTTTATTCTTTATTTTGAAACAGGGTCTCACCAAGTTGCGGAGGGCCTCACTAGGTAGCTGAGGCTGGTCGCAAATCCAGATCCTCCAGTCTCAGCCTCCCAAATGCTGGGATTACAAACGTGACCCACCACGCCCGGTTCCCAGTGAATGATTTTATAAAGATTGTTTTAACTTACTGCACTTGAGTTCACAGAACCATTGTCATAAACATACATAAAATGACCCTTTTGTCTTCATGGTACTCCCAATCCACCCGAGGAAACAGGCACACACATATACAAAACTCTAAAGCAAAGCAAACATGTTTGAAGCAAGAAAGATGCAATGTAATGCTTTTTGCCTTTTTCTTTCTTTTCTTTCTTTTGAAATTTGGTTATAGTAAATAATATGTCCCCAGAACCATTGTTCACACAGCAAAGTGATTCAACTGAATTTAGCAAATTATGGGTATCAATTGGGGCTGAAGAAATTTAGAAAGTTTGTGAGATGCTCAGATTCTTAAGGCAACCTTCTTCTCAAAGAAAGGATAGTGTTTAACTTTCATCTCATATCAATCAATACAACTTTCTTACTTTTACTTTACCTACAACTCTGAAATAAAGTATAAATTATCCATCCCTCCCTCAAATTTCTGAGTTTCAAATTAAATTTCTCATTCTTAATTCCAAAGTTATTGAATACTCCCAAATTGTAAAAACTTTATAAAAAAATCTCATTTTACACACACACACACACACACACACACACACACACACACACACCAGAAATAGATCCCCATGCATGCTTTTCTTTTGTATTCAGCTTTCTATCTGGACATTATACCATTATCATTCAACTCATCCTCCTCCTTAAACACCTGGAAAGATACAAAAAGGAAACATGAGATCTATATATAACAAGATATTATACTTACTACAGATTAGCATTGCTTCTGCACTGAAATTTAAATTAGGCAATGGTGTTCTTTTTGAACGCATCACAAAAACAAAGACTGTTCCACATCTGTTTTTTTTTTTTTTCAGAAAAGATGCAAATGTTATCAATCAAACTCATCCAAACCCTATAAAAGTTAAGAAAGCATTATAGATATTACCTAATAGATATGGAAAATATTAAGAACTTAAAAATAGTAATAATCAACAAAAATCTGGATTTTATGTTAGCATTCAAACATCCCTGCATCCTTCTTTGCAATTAAAAGAAAAATGTGGTCTAGTTCCATTCTCCACTAAATTAATCAAGCCATTTAAGATAGATAGCCTTTCCCCTTGTATTCAATAAGTACCCCAATTTGTTAAAGGAATCTTATAGACTATTCCAATGCTTATTTCAAATGAAAGAAGTTAAATAAAAATAGAAATATAGTATTTTCCCCTTGGAATACTGGAAAAATAAAACAGCTAAAGCATTGCCCAAAGCATAATTACTGTTTGAACCTGAGGACTTTTAATTATTTCCCCAAACTCTTAAGGGGGTAAGTCACAATCTAATAAGGCTGGAAACTCTTCAGTAGAAGCCTGAACCACTGTCGAAGAAACAAGGTCTCTTCTATAAGTATCAGGGAAGAGTAAAATCAACATTACACTATTTGAAGACTTAAATTCTACATGCAAATCAATTCTCCAGCATTTATTACTTGAGGTGAATTTGAGCAGGTCACTTGACTTTCATTTGTTTTTCACTGCAAAATAAGGATAATAAAAGCAGATTGGGGGTTATGAAAATTAAATAGGAATATAAAAGAAATCTGAATAGAATTTGCATTAGTAAGAGTAAAATTTGACAACTTTTACCAGCAATTAATAGAAATTTTTAAGAGGTCATCTGAATTCAACTAGTTGAACTTAAATTTACTAGATGTTCAACCTAGGTGTATGGATTTCTGCCACATATTATGATTGAAAGACAAGAAGGAAGATAAAAGGAGATTCATCTAAGTTATGATTTCTGTCTCCTAGAACCCTATACTCTTATGGAAGAGATAGCATTTTACATATGAGCTTTTGAGAGAATACTTGCCATTATATAATAAAGTTCAAAAATAAAAGAAAGGATCGTCCTAAAATGAATGACTTATGGAAGTTTTAAATGAGGTCTTACATGACATCAGGAAATAGCTCAGAGCAATAGAAAACATGGCATTATTTCTTGCCCCTGTAAGCAGCTACTGTGTGGAATCTGATGGGAAAGCGCCACTTGGAAGGGTCTCTGCAAGTGGGTGTTGAATTCTTAATGGCCCCTTGGGCACATATCTCAGTGTCTTAGTCCACTTTCTTTTGTTATAATAGAATACTTGAGACGGCATAACGTATAAACAGTTCACTTGGCTCAGGTACTAGAGTCTGGGAAGTACAAGCGCATGGTACTGGCATCTGACAAAGGCCTTTGTACTGCATCATCCCATAGTGGAAGGTAGAAGGTGGAAGGGCAAGAGAGGAAGAAAGCAAGAGGAGTCTCAACACCTTTTTATAATAAGCCCATTCTCAAAATAACTAACCCACACCCGCCATAATAGCAGAACCCTCATAACCTAATCACCCCTCCTTCAGCTCTACCTCCCAAAACTGCTGGACTGGGAGTTTCCAAAACATGAATTTTGGAGGACACAAAAAACACAGTACTTCCCCCTCATTTATCTATTCCTTCCCCTTTTTCACCTCTTCTGCCCATTCCTGTGGACAGCCATGTCCCCAGATCTGGTCAAGTTGCAGCCTTCTCCCTAATTCAGCCTTGACCTTGAGCAAATCACGTCCACTCACTGGGCTACGTATCCTCACACATCCAATAAGAGAAGATATTTAACAGCCCTCTTTGCTCCTAAATATACAATGTCTGTGTCCTACAGTTTCCAGCAGTTTCCAAGTGACCAGTGAAGGCTCAGCCACACAGATCCTGAAGAAGCTCTGACATGACCACATCAACAGTTTCTATTGTGGGGAAGGTCAGGGACTCCTTCAAAAAATAGCTGATCTAAACAGAGCCCAAGGAGTGTCATGGCAACACTGCTCGCAAGCTGCCAGAGGTAGAGAGGAGAAGCAGCCAGCGTGTGTGTGCAGCTGCCACATTTCAGCGTGGCACTCAAACCTCGTTAATATCATCTTGCTTAATACAGAGTCCCATAGATCATAAGCTATTTTTACTGTGTATTTAACAGATTTATGTATCGTCTTCCCTGCCAGCACTTTCACAGCCCAGTACAGAGGGCCATGTCATAGGAGAGACTTCAAGACCTTAGGCCACCCAGAGTTAACTCAGGGGAATGAGCAGGAGGGAAAAGCAAAAGAAATAGGGGGAAAAAGTGAATAGGTGGGAGGAAAAGATTCTCATTGGGGTCAAGGCTAGCTAGGAAAAAGGACAGAATATGGTGGAGTAAGAGCAAGTAAAAGCCAATACTAGAAACACTTGAGAATGAGGCACTTGAGTGCCTAGAACATTCTGACTAGTTCTCTGGATATGCCTAATATGGATCTGCTTCTGGGTCTTGACTCAAGTAGATTCTTGGTACCACAGATTTGCTCATTAACTTCATGTAATATCCCATCAAAGCCCAAGTAATTATGTTTCAAAGCCAACTCCAGTCACTGATTCTGTAAGAAACCTCCAGGACAAAAGAGTTCTCCAAATTCCCTTACCCTCCTCCCCTTCCTACCTGCCAAGTGTATCACTAAGCTCACACATTACATTGAGTCCTGAATGACCCTGAATCAATCTTATTTCCATATACCTGCCAGCTGCCTCCTTCAACTTCTTAGCAAGTTCCCTTGCTTATAGATGGTAAGTAAATGATTACTAAGTCAGCTTGGTATAGAACCTTGGTTTCCTGACACTTGACCAGGTACCTTCTCAAGCATATCCTAATGCCCCTAATTATTACAAGCCTAGATGCATCCAATCTCCAGAACAGCCAAAATAGCTTCTATTCTCTTCAAATGCGTCAAGCTTTCTACCAGCAAAAGAGAAGACATAAAGCAAAGGAGAAGAGGGACAAAGGGTGTGGAATACAAATTGTATGAATAGCCATGCATATGAACTAAGGAGCATGGTATCATCATTCCAACTATACAAGAAAGAAATCTGCAGTTCAAAGATTCATTGGCTTGCCAAGTACTCACACAGAGCTTCTGATGAACCAATAAGGTCCCAGTTCTGCTACCTTTCAGGGTACAGCTTTTACCACTGTGCTTATCTGTTGGATAGTCAGACTCTGACACCTGGTTCTCAGCTGGGCAGATTCATTCTGTCTACTGCAGAAGATGAGAGACATCTGGAAAGAAAGATGCACAGCAGCTACATACAGCAATGGTTTCATACTGAATAGACATTCAGCCAGTACTGTCAGCGTGCAAGCATGGTAGAAAGATTTATGGGACAGAGCTGTGTAACTCCAGAGGCAACCCAAGGCACTTATCAGATGGGAATTGAAAAAAATATATCTTTAAACCCAGGAGGACTTGGATGCCAGCACACGTAGCAATGGCCCCAGCCAGACAGCACAGGCATATTGGCACCACTGTAATTTGTCCATCCACCAATATGCTTCCCAAAAAACACCCATATGCTTTCTTTTAGCTTCCATATGCTTTTTCAGCAAGGAAACTAAAATATTTCATTAGTTTTGAGTAATTAATAATTACTTATTTCACAATAGTCGCCCTCATTAAAAAATGAAAATAACTGATTAAGCTACAGGATCCTGGCTTTCAGCTCAAGTTCCCCCCCTCCCCCCTTAATTCTTCCACTGTAGAAATTGAGTAATAGAGTTAAAGAGCCAATGTGGAAATATTCGCACTATGGGGAATGATGAGTTATCACACACACAGTCCAGCATTCCTCTTGACTGAGACATTGTGATTTAATAAAAAAAATATGGACTTGGGGATCAGAAAGACTTGAAATCCAGTTGAGTTGGACCCCTTGTGAATAGGACTTCTGATGAAATCAAGGGTGTTGAAAAGATAAAGCCGGCTGGATCCCTTCAACCCAGTCCGCTGTTGTTCTCAAGGAGTGACTTCACAGGACTCCCTACCACTATCTCAAGGCCTGGGTACACCACGCCCCAAGAATGTGGGCAGCATGCCAATCATTGTCAGCAGGCCATGGCCAAGAGCTTTGAAATTGGTTTCAGGCCTATAAGAATACTTCTCAAACTAATAAGTATGTGAACTACCTGGGGATCTTGTTAACATACAGATTCTAAATCAGGATGTCTAGAATATGGCCTGAGATCTGCATTTCTAACAAGCTCTGTAGTAATAATGATGCTAATGGCCCTATGACCAAACTTTGAGAACCAAGAAACTAAAAAATATCAAGAGGTACTTGGGAAACATAATATGTAAAAATACGGTGTCTGTCTCATTGCACTTTGATAAGGATTACTAATCACATAGACAATGCGCTAGCTTTCCATCACTGTGACCAGAATACCAGAGAAGAACTTAGAGGAGAAAAGATTTATGTTGGCCCACGGTTCCAGAAGTTTCAGTCTATGGTCAGCCAGGTGCATTTCTGTTTCTCTAAGCCTGAGTTGAGGCAGAACATGATGGCAAAAGGGTGTGGCAGAAGAAACCTGCTGGCTTAACAATGGCAGCCTGACAGCAAAAAGAGAGGAGGGAGACAGAGAGAAGATACACTCTTCTGGGGCCCACCCCCACAAACCTACTTCCTCCAACTAGGTCCCACCTCTAGTAGTTCAATCAGCCATCAGTGAATCAATCCATTAATCAGGTCAGAGCTCTTATGATCCAATTGCTTCCTTCAAAGCCCTACCTTTGAACAAATGAGACATTGGGGGACATTCTAGATCTGAAGCATATCAGATAGTACCCCCGTGTACTGAACAGCACACTGGTATTTCATTTATCATCAGAGTCATTTGGTCAGTAGAGTATGATTTCCATTTTACAGAAAATAAGGCTAAGACTCATAGAAATCAAGTAACTCATCTTAGATCATGCAGCTAATAATCCTGGGCTTCAAATCCATGTGTATCTGCCTATCAATGTGAGTATATGCCAATAGAAGGCAAAAAGCACAAGTAGATATTACCGAAGAATGCTCGTATGAAGTCTGGTTCTTGTTTTCCATTATTCCCAGGGAGCCATTAACTTGCCACTTGAATTTTGTAAGTCCTGCCCCTTCTCTTGGCCTCCATTTCCCCATCTGTAAGGTGAGGTGTTACCCCTGACAATCTCCAAGACCTCTCCTGCCCTGTCACTGGCTTTCACTCTTCCGGCTCCCACGTGTACTCACAGTGGGTCACCAACACTAAGTATTAGCTTTACACATGTGGCAGTCATTACGACTTGGCAGAATCCAAATTCTAGCTGCTCACATCTGCATTTGTGCTGATCTACGCATGGTCAGAAATCTATCTCTGTTAAAAATCCCACGCTCAATATAACAGAGAAAAAAAAAACAACAGATTCCCCAGAGCACTGAAATTCCACTTTGGTCAATAACTTAAAGCACAATCAGGGCACTGTGATCCTAACTACTCTTTGTCTCCTCCTCATTTCACATATTGAGACAACTAACCTTATAAAAGTTTGAAAAATAAGGAAAAACTATTATGAGTTGTTTATAGTGCATTTATATAACTGCTCGACATTTTTTAATTCAGCCTTAAGGTTTGGATAAGAATTTAATTAGCAAATTATCATATAAGTGATTCAGAATGTGATTTTGTCCCTCACCAAACTCCCACAGCACACAATCACTATACTCCTCTGGGTCCCATTTGCCATTTTTCTACCAGGGATTTCCATGGTTTATGAACTTGTTTCATTGTCTTTATCCATATTCAATGTTATCTCTGAAGATAGTTGCATATTTTGGAGCTGATCTGGATTTAATCAAACTTTGGTTTTGTTAGTTGTATGACTTTAGGCAAATTACTCAACCTTTCTGAGTTTGGTTTCCTCATACCAAAAAAATGAAAATAATTTCCTATTTTATAAAAAAATACATGGTATTAAGGTGACTAGCACTTAGCAGATTCTGGGTTCAAAGTGCATTTGAATGAAAGAATGAATCAATGAATCAGTAAGTATTTCAATATTAAAATATCACTTG
>PVLC010012401.1:12319-44453 GCA_004027655.1 Graphiurus murinus
TCCCAGCATTCGGGAGGCTGAGACCGGAGGATCCAGGTTCGCGGCCAGCCTCAGCTACCTAGTGAGGCACTCCGCAACTCAGTGAGACTCTGTTTCAAAATAAAGAATAAAAAGGGGCTGGGGGTGTAGCTCGGAGGTAGAATGCCCCTGAGTTCAATCCCCAGTACCGCAAAAAAAAAAAAAAAAAAAAAAAAAAATATATCACTTGACAGTTGAAGATATGTCAATGTTCACAGTCATGCTAAATCAGGTTGACAAAGCAGAACAATAAGTAACCTGTGAAAAATTCCAATAGCAACAAGAATTGTATGTCAACCGAATGACATCTCGGGCTTCCCACATTTTGTCTACCCTAGAACTCATGTATGGCCTTCAAAGAATCTATAAACACCCAAAATTATAGCTAGTATTTCTACAGATGTGTAATTTTCAGATAGTTCAAAGATTCTTCTGAATTTCCCAAACTTCAGTTTTCATTCCTACCCCAAATACAAATACATGTGCCTACACACACACACACACACATACACACACTACTACTACTACTACTACTGCTACTACTTCTACTACTACTACTACTACTGCCTTAAGTGAATCCCTTGAAAGAAAAGGCCTGGTATCTTGTAGGGAAAATGTCTACGTAATAAAACTAGGCTGAGAGATGTAAATAACACTATTCATATAGTATAGGTGGTAGACGTTATAATGTTGCCCACACCAAACCAAAGAAGGAGGCTGTGAATTCAAGACGTGTGTGACTACAAACTTGCTATGAGAGCTTAGGCATACCTGAGACTCATGAAAATCAGAGTAGGGTAGCCTTTGACATTATCTCTTCCACCTACCAACTCCCATCTCATAGATGGAGAAACTAAGGTTCAGAGAAAGGTCATGTCACCACTAAAGTCACAGAAAGTTAACTGGAGCCAGGATTTCAACCTCAGACTCAGTAACATCATCTCTACTCTCTGAATCTCTCTCTGCACTATGCTGCTCATGGTTAGCATTTAGATCCAGTTATCTCTAAATTATCTTCTATTTGATTTACAATTACCACTTTCTTCTCTGGACCAGAAAGTTTCATGAAAATATGAGTTTGGTTTTGACAAAGATTGAAATAGCTTCTGCTCAGTTTCATCACAGTCCCACAAGAGCAAGGTAGCAAGAAGGGTTTTAAAAAGTGAGAAACTCTGCTATAAATCTTCTGTAGTCCCAGACATTGGGAATAGCAGGCATTGAACTAGATTTCACTGTACTGGCTATTACTCTTCTGTCTCCTAGCTTATTAATCCCTCACCTGTCTTCTCTTTATTAATGTTTCCAAAGATGTGCAGTAAACAGCCATGTAAAAGTTCATCCTCAGCTTCCTATAATTTGCTGGATCAGAAAAGGGCAGGAGGAACGTGGCAGAGTGGTGAGGTCAGAGTCAAATAACCCTTCGGAGGAAAGACCACAAAGGAATCCACTTCTCCAACTAAACACAGAAAGCAGAAGCCAGCTGGAACCGTCTGTGCCACCACTCCATAAAATTAATGAGGATGCCTAAAATCAATTCATGCTTAAAGTCCCTCTCACATCCCTGTGTTGACACTGAGATCTGTTTTGTCTGAAAAACAATTGCTATTTAAATATTGGAAAAAAATATTTTATTACACCAAGACCTGTTTGCATGTTTGTCCATATGACTTTGAACCTGACTATAATGTATAATTACAATGCACCAATAGAAATATAAAGCAAAGGAAAAAGTTTATAGGAAGAGATTTCTCAACTAAAGCAAAGTTTCAAGAAGAAACTCCAGACAAGGATTGGCCACCAATATCTTAGACAAATAGGTTGCTCACCCTGACCTCAAAATCTCCAACTCTGAAATGGAAAATCTGGTTAAATTGATTCTTAAAGCCCTCTACCTTTCACATTCTGCTATCTGCTGACTTCCCAATGATTCACCCTTAAAAAGTCAAAAAACAGAGGAACCCACTTCTCAATAATATTAAAAGAGGGTGATTTTGCCAGATCTTTTAAAAGTTAGACCGAAAACAAAGAACACAAGATACTTTTTTTTTTCCCTTTCTAATTTGAAATTGCATTTCTCTGAGGCTAGGGGGACAACCAGGGTATAGATGCCCAGTCATAGGGCATATTCAATTCAAAACACTAACCACTTTTCTGATATGTAATAGAAGCAAAAGTTAAACAGAAGAATAACCATTTTCACGCTTGGTCTATAGTAGAGTCATTGAATTTTGGAAACGTGGTAGCAGTAGGGAGAAGGGTCTGGCCAGAAAATAAAATCATAGGAATGCTATGATCAACTGATATACCTTATTATAAGATGCTTAACTAGACCTCAAAGAAAGAAGATAATTTGCCCAAGGAGACACAGTCAGTCGACAACAGAACCAGGATTAGAATTAGATTCTCATGGCTTCTGGTTTACATGACACATAACACAGAACAATGAGATTCTGCCCAGGTAACTAAGGAAGTAAGTGTATTTCTAACTACTGTTTCTACCTTCACTTTAAAACACAATAATTAATTAATTTTATTAAGGCAATGAGGGCTATTTCCCCCAAATTATTAAAAAACAACAACAATTCACTTGGGCAATATAGAGAAGTCCATGAGAATTAATTGAGTATTATTCATTCTTGCTAATGAATCATCCTGCAGAAAACAGGGATAATCAATGATCTACAGAAGCCCCAAAGCCTGTTCCTGTCCCAGCACATATCTTGCCTATTAAAGAACATGAGGTATCAGCTCTAAATAGTAAACAGAGTATACCGTTTCAGATTCCATGGAGTGCAGCTTTAAATAGATTTGGTTTGGAAATGGGACAGAGAACACACCACAGTTGGCAGATCAAGAGAAAAACAATGATTACACCCATTAAGTGGATACCTGTTGACATGCTTACTGTCAAGTCTAATAATTTATTTAAACTATTATTCTTTCTTCATTACTGCCAGTGATACCAATTATTACTACAAGGTTATTTTATATTTCATTTTTTTGTTTGTTTGTTTTGTGTGGGGGGGACTGGGGATTGAAATCAGGGGTATACTACCTCCAAGCCACACCTCCAGCCCTATTTTATTTTTTATTTGAAAAGAGGGTCTCACTAAGTTGCATTAGGTTTTCCTAAGTTGTTAAGTCTGGCCTCAGATCTGTGATCCTCCTGTCTCAGTCTCCTAAGTACTGGGATTATAGGCATATGCAAGATTATTTTATATTTCTAAAACATTCCTCAAGAATATTTAATGATTTGCCTTCTGAAGACTGAGAAGTTTGTATCCTTCCTAACCAGCCCCCACCTCCAATAGAGATTAGATTCATATATAGACAGATAATAACTACATAGATAAAATCTCCCTTTTTCAAGACCAATTTTTGGAACCTTTCAAAATTTACTTAAATACCTCTTTATAGTTTCAAGATGGATTTCAGTGGGGAAGGGGGACATCACTAACCCCTTTACCAAAGTTTAATCTATTGCCATTTCTGCCATTTAAGAACTGGCACCTGGGGGACATTTCATATGATATCTAATTTCTAAATGAACAATTTAGATCTCTGCCTGTGAGAGATTAAAAACTATTATAGGAGATGCTTACAGAACATTCTTTTTCAGAATTGTGTAAACATAAAAATAAAACATTCAAAAGGAATTTTTGCAGGGACATTTTATGGACTACAGTAAGACTAAAAGTTGGGGCACAAAGCATCCATTCTTAGGTTTTTCTTTTACTTTTAATTTTTGCCTATATCTTTTTTAAATAATGCTCTCTTGTAATAATATGAAAAAATATCGTAAAAACACAAGTGGTAACCAGGCGTGGTGGTACACGCTTGTAATCCCAGTACTTGGGAGGCTGAGACAGGAGGATTAAAGGTTTGTAGCCAGCCTCAGCTACTTAGAGAGGGCCTCCGCAACTTAGTGAGGCCCTGTTTCAAAAATAAAGAATAAAAAAATCGGGCTGAGGGTATAGCTCAGAGGCCCCTGGATTCCATCCTCAGTACCACAAAAAATAAATGAATAAATAAAAAATAAAGAATAAAAAATAGGGCTGGGAGTGTAGCTTGGAGATAGAATGCCCCGGTTCCATCCCAAGTGCCACAAAAAACAAAACAAAAAGACAAAAAACAAGTGGCTACTTACTTCAATTATAGAATTTTTTCAGTCTGTACATCTCCTACCTGTTTATATAGAGCATGTACTTTTTTAAATGTGTATGATAAATATTAGCTTTGAAAATCAGTTTAACTTAACTCCATAATTTCCACTCAATTCCAAATTGCTAAGTCCTATAAATAGGAGGTAAGACAAACCAATCTCAGTTTTCTCCAGGGTCTGTCTGTATATCTGAACTCATGTTTGCAGTTCCAGATCCTAGAAATAATACACTCAAGGAATTCAGCATGTTCAGCAGAACAAATGTTTATAGTACATAAAATAATATTATAGAATCTTCTACTAAGTTATATTCTAAAAAGTCTGTAGTTAGGAACATCCTACTGACTACTTCATCTTTTTTGTGGCTGAAACTTCTAGAAGATTATATAGAACAAAGTGGAGTTCATTATGCGGTGGCAGATTATCAGCAGGATAGCTATAAGAGAAAAATCACATTTTGCAAATTTATTAAATAGGATGTTTCTTTTAAAATCTCTCCCCCCGCGCCGCCCCACACACAATTGGCCTCCCTTTTCATGGCAAACTCAGGATGAATATATTAATCAGCCAAAGGTCTATCTCCTTTATACTGGTCTCCTGTAGAGTGGCATGCACATCAAATGGGTCCTGCGTTTCAAAAGACTGTAGCTTGTGTTCTGTGTTTGGGATTTTGTTGTTGTTGTTGCAATATTCGATTATATCTGTGTGTGTGTGTGTGTGTTACTGTGAATTGAACCCAGGGGCATTCTACCTCTGGGATACAACCCCAGCCATTTTTTTTTTTTTTTTTTAGTATTATTATTATTCTTTATTTTGAAACAGGGTCTCACTAAGTTGTGGAGGTCCTCACTTACTAAGTAGCTGAGACTGGCCACAAACCTGCGATCCTCCTGTCTCCGCCTCCCAAGTCCTGGGATTACATGTGTGTGCCACCATACCTAGCAGATTATATCGTTTTGAGATGATTTGTTGGGCAAATAGAGACAGTGATTGACCTGACTAGTATTTCTTGGTCCCTTCCAAGAAAGGCAATTATGGTAGGATAGTATAATGAAAAACACACTTGATAAGGGTCAATGGCAAGCCTTAATACCACATACTAGCTGAGGACACAATAAAACAATGAGTAAGAATATCCTAGTACAGCACCTATTGTAGATGCTTCATAATTGTTACATCTAAGCTTTTCACATTACCCAGATTTCTATGCATTTGGTATTAAAATTTAGAAGGAATTACGAGGGGTGACTAAATTAGGAAGACACAAATAGAGGGCAGGTCAGCATCATGTTTGTTGCTTACAAAGTACCTGTGAGTTTCTTCTACTGGGAGTAAAATAACCTTAAACATTATTGGCTCCGATGCCTATTAGCAGTTATTTCATATAAATGAGGACTGATCATCTCTTACCTCAGGCAGCTGGCTCTGCAAATGCACAGTAGACAGAAGGCTCAGTTAGTGTCTGTAAGTGAAATAGATGGAAGTTACTCTTGGGTGCTAAGCCTACTTTTATTCATTAACAATCATAACTTCTTATATCTATATAGCAATTTCTTATATTACAAAACATTTCCCTATCCATTATCTCATTCCACCCCATAGTCACCAGATGAAGAAGAGATTATTCTACTCATAGATGAAGGAAACAGAAGTTCACAGAGAGACAGAAAGGATGAGAAAGAAACGAACATCTACTGTGTTTAACCTCACAAATATTATGTGGAATGGGTATCACTGTCCTATTTTACAGATATAAACTGAAGCTCAGAAAAGGCATCATTTGCCCAATACTGCACAGTATAGTACATGGCAGAGTGTGAGTCTAGAACAAGGAGCTCTGCCTGGTAATTCAGTGATCTACCTTTTCCAAAAACCATAGCTTCTCCTAGATTATCAGGATGGGGAAATACAAACATAAACAACTCATTTACTTGGTTCATTATGCTGAGGGTAGAGGTAATAATAAAATAAAGCCAACCATTTGACTGACAAGGGGAAGAGGGAAAAGCATACAGGATTCAGAGCCAATCAGACTTGACCTTCTCTAAGCATTGGCCTTAGGCAAGTTACTTAAACTATCAATTTCCTCACATGCAAATTGGGATTATAATATGTAATTAATAGCCTAAATTGTCCTGAGTTAAACTTCCTTTGAAAATTTTTTTATATTCTTCCTATGACTCCTTATTTACACGATCTATAGGATAATGTTATAAGCATACACTATTAGAGTATCTCTAGGTTAGATATTTCTTTGATTCATGCTCCCTAGTTTTTGAAAACCAAACATTTATTTATGTCAATCCCATATGACCTCATCCAACAACAAACAGCACAAATAACTTTTGCTCTGAAAACAAGGCATCAAAACCTTCAAAAATCCAAGTATCAGCTGGGTATGGTGGTGCACACCTATAATCCCATTACTTGGGGGGCTGAGACAGGAGGATCACAGGTTCAAAGCCAGCTTCAGCAACTTAGTGAGGCTGTTGGCAATTTGGCAAAACTCTGTTTCAAAATAAAAACTAAAAATAGGGCTGGGGGTATAGCTCACAGGTAGAATGTTCCTGGGTTTTATTCCCAATATGAAAAAAATAAAAATAAAAATAAAATGTCTTCTCAACTCTCCAAAAGCAAAAGACACAGCTTCAGGTAAGACAGGCTGGTGAATCACACATCATTTTAAAGTTTGTGTTTATAACATGTCTTAGGTTCAGAAAGATGAAGCCTTACAGAACTGTAAGAACAAAGGGAATTTAGTTTAATACAATAGACAGACTTATTAGAAAGCATAGGACCTCTAGGAAGTTTTATTAAAATGTCTAATTATTATAAAGGACTCAAATCAGGTTAAGAAAAGAACAAGTTGATAAGAAACTTTGCAAGAAACTTGGAATCTGCCAGCAAAACATCATCATTTAACATTATATTTTATCTTATAATTTAGAAAACATTGCACAGTTATTACATCTCCAATCACCCTTACTATAACTTACATGAGATCTTACTATCCCAGTTGTTTTTAACATACTTTAATTGCTGCAGTGTAATCTCACATCATAATGAAGTTCAAAGTGATGGAAACATACATGTACACATGCAGAAATCAAACTTCAAAGTTCACAAGATTAACATGGAGCAGATAAATTCAGTCTTGAACTTGGATATCAAAACCTTTAAGTCGAATTTTACTATGTGATATAGCATCCCAATTGGAGACATGTTATTAAAGAGAACTCAATAACCTCAGGAAATGAAAGACAAATACATAGCACATAAAATTCCATGGTCAAATGACTAAAGGTCATTTCGTGTGTGTGTGTGTGTGTGTGTGTGTGTGTGTGTGTGTGTGTGTGTGTATGTGTGTGTGTGTGTGTGTGTGTGTGAGAGAGAGACTTGGGATTGAACCCAGGGGTATTCTACCTCTAAGTGATACCCCCAGCCCTATTTTGTTTCTATTTTGAAACAGGGTCTCACTAGGTTGGTGAAAGTCTCACTACTTGCTGAGACTGTCCTCAAACCTGCAATCCTCCTATCTCAGCTTCCCAAGTACTGGGATTATAAGCATGTGCCACCATGCTCGGCTAAAGATCACTTAATTTTGGATTCTGTTTCACCAGCAAGTGAAAGAAGAGGGAGAAGACTTCACATCTGTGGTCTAACCAAAAAGTGACACATTACTAAACTGACACAGAAGGAGCATTCGATGCAGGGTTACCATAAACACTTTCTCTGATCTCCCAGTGAAGTTTCACAGTCACAACATCCTTAGGCCAAGTGCTGAAACACAAGCCATAAAACAACAAACCCCTGCACCAGTGTGTCCTTGTGAAGAGGTTTCCATCAATAAATCTCATCTGAAGCAGTGGAAAAGCATAGTCTTCCAGCTCCCAAGTTCACCATCCCTCTTCACATGGTGTGAGCATCATGTGTCCTCAGTAGCTCCCGGGTATTCCATAATGCAGTCAAGCCAGGAAGGCATCTAGGACAACTGACAAATCCCATTCTAGCTTCTAGATAATCAAGTCAGATATCCTTGGCTGCCTCTGTGCTTTTTAAGACTGCTGACCCAGACCTGGCATGGCTGCCATCCATTGTCAAACTATCCTTCCCCTCCCAGGAAAAATATTCTCATCTCTAAAAGCAATTTCGGCCAAAAATAATCTGTAAAATCAAGCTCATACTTGCAAAACTTCAACCTATTAATTAGAATCTATGCAAAGCAAACCTCACAGAACCTAGCCAAGACTGCTAAGGAATTATTAATAATTTCTGCTGCTTTTTGGAAAACAAAGGACAGAATACATATGAAGCCCAGAAAAAAAAAAAAAAAAAAAAAAAAAAAAAAAAAAAAAAAAAAAAAAAAAAAAAAAAAAACAAAAAAAAAAAAAAAAAAAAAAAAAAAAAACAGAAGAATAATATCAAGGATTAAGAAAAAAGCAGAAAGAAAAGGACATGAGAAAGGGAGAGAACAGAGAAACATGTTTCTACAGCTTTTCCATAAATCATGGTGTCTTGAATCTAGTCCCACACCAAAAGACAAATTTTTAGTAATATAATCCCAACATGGCGATTCTAATATTAAGGAAAAAAATGTTAAGTGCCATTAGACCAGCATAATACTTAGTATTTTCATGCATTTCCATACATTTCATGTGTAGCAGGGTGGTGGTAAGAGTATTATTTATCCTGAGATTTGTTTAAATTAAGAGATGATGTAATTTTAAACTTGTAAGTCTGACCCCAAAGTGACTGAAATGTTGGATTAGGACACGGGCATCAAATGACAAGGAACGTCCTCAGCTGCAATCATCAAATTCCACATGGAGAACATTTTTAAATGCACTCTCTCACCTGCCACCCTAAGATACTTATCAAGAATACAACATATTCCATAGCTTATGAATGATTTGGTTGTCTCATTAAAGTAATGTTTGTCAGTATTTAATTGCTTCCCTCCCTGATTTTAATTTCCTCACCTGTCAGGAGCGATCAGAGGCACTAAAATCATCTGACAAACTGGCTGATTGTGTTGAAATTAATCAGATTTTTAAAACGTAAATTGCTTTGGCCTAAAGGTAATGCTCAACTTCTTAATGTGATATTTATAAGGGTCCTATCAATGGAATTATAATCTAGAAATTAAATGAGAGTCCTCAGGAATCCTGAGTGGAAATATAAGTAACCCTCCAACCTTCAACCCTGGACTTCAAAAGATCAGTACGTAAAAAGTATGTATTCATTCAGCTGGGCATGGTGGTGGCACACTTGTAATTCTAGTACTTGGGAGGCTAGGACGGGAAGATCGCAGGTTCGAGACCAGAAACACTCTCAGCAACCTAGTGAGATCCTATTTCAAGTCAAAAAATATAAAAATGGCTAGGTTGTGTAGCTCATAGGTAAAATGCCTCTAGCTTCAATCCCTGGTAAAACACACACACACACACACACGCACACACGCGCGCGCGCACACACACATATTCAATCATTAAATTCTTATTAAGCAAAAATACAGTGATTGCTAATAGTCATTTTGGTGTAATCAGAGAGAAGTAAGGGATAAAGTTTAAAAGTTGTTAAAGCTCAGAAAGTTTGGGGAAGCTAGTAAGAATCAATTAATTATTTAAACTGAATTAACTTGAGCAACATAGTTAACAATCTAGTCAGTCAAAAGTTACAGTTTATATTTACAATTGTTACCAGGTATATACATGTAATTTCATACTAATAAATGATTTTGTTCTTCACTGCAACCCAGTGAGGTGCAGTTGCTGTTATTATCACTACCAGCAATCCTCTCATTGATGAGCCATGGGTAAAGAGCAAAGCAGTAAAGGGGCTATCTCCCAGACATCTAGAAATGGGTGTCATGTCTTACAATCTAAAGAAAACCAGACAAGACAGCATGATAATCTTGTAATAAAGGAAAAAGTAATTGCAAATCCTCTACATATAATTATTCAGTGTTAATTTCTGTGCTAATATCTATCAGAAACAGTGCCTAAGACACTCAGAAAACCCTCAAGCACTGAGGCCGTTTACACATAAATTATATGATAGAAAAATATGTTGCAACATGTTCTAGCATCATGAGATTATTATATGTTCCTATTAGAAGATATGATATATGTTGCATGTTCCAACAGGATACATGTTATATGTTATGTGTTCCTACTTGGAAATATAGTAGCATGAATATGTTATGTGATCCTACTTGGAAATAAAGTAGTATACATTAAACAAATACTTGGAAATACAGTAGCATGAATATGTTATATGTTGCTACTTGGAAATATAGTAGTATGTACTAATGTAATAATTGGGTCCCAAAAGTGAGCCCATAATATCACCACACCTACCTCTGAGTTATTGTGTTGATCCTAAGGCTTCTGAATTGAATAGCAAAATGGAAAAGCTTGGATGCATGCAATGGGTGGAGGTAACATAAGGTAACAAATATAATCTAGAGGTGGGTCCTCACAAAAACAGCTCTATAAACAAACATAACCAAGTGCTAGTATGGGTCTTGTTTTTCTAGTAGACTCTGAGCCCCTACTCAACCATAAGTGTCTCCCCTGATGTGAAACTTTTTCCAGATCTGAAAAGGTCTGACAAAGCACTTTCTTAAGACCACCATAATATACATTTAGATCACTAAAAGGACCACATTGTTTTATCACATCTAGTTGATCATGCATCTTTAAGACAGGTATTTTAATTAACTCAGTTTCTTGAATCCTAATCCCCAAGTCCAGCATTTAGACCCTAGTAAGTACTATATAAAAGTATTCTGAATAAAAGAATGAACAGATGGACAAGGTGCTCCCTCTAACTCTTATAACACCTAGACCAATGCATGTCATATAAGATGTGCTTGGTCAATGTTCATTGAATTGAAATTAATTGAACATTTAATTTTTTAAAAATGTACATCTAAATGATACTAAAAGCTATTTAGTGAGGAGTTGAAGTAACTTGCAATGAGCCAGTCACAATTAACCCTTCTCAGCATAAGAAATGTTTTATAATAAGACTAATTAAAGATGAACACCTGAGCAACAGAAAAAGTTTATGTAAAGGAAAACAATATTTGTCAAGAAAATCTTGTTAAAGATCTAGGTATAAAATAAAAGGGAAATAAATCCAGATATGATGGGAAATTTTACAGGAGTATAAATGTTATTAAAAATCCAGGAAGGGAAGGGAAAAAAGGAAAGAGCAAATCTTGAAGTAATGAATTCTAAACACCAACTATATGTGTGTGAAAAAAGAAAAGGAATCACTGAGTAAATCAAAGAGAGAAGAATTAATCCAACTAAAATTAATATATAACAGTGGTTACCAGAGTTGGGGTGAAAGGGCTTTGGAGGTAGTAAATGAGATTTAGCACAAAAGCTACAGGGTAGCAAAGATGCAGGATGAACAAGTTGAAAAATCTCATATGCAACATGAGGACCATAGTTAATAATAGTACATTATACAGGGAATTTTGCTAAATGAATAGATGACAGTTGCTTTTGACACAGAAGAAATAGGTAGCTATGTGAGATGATGAATATCTTAATTTGCCCCACTATAGTAACCATTTTAGTATATACATGTACTATCATGTCATGTACCTTAAATATACACAATAGTTTTTTTTTTAAAAGACGTCAACTTGCATTCAAAAAACTCAATTAAATTTTTTAAAGCAACATTTATTAAACATACAGTGTTCCAGTAACTGAGTTAAGCATTTTACATATTTCTATATAAATAGTCTTGGAAGTCATTACTATATCCACTTTGTATCTGGGGAAATTGAGGCTTAGAAAGATTAAGTAAGATAATCAAGTTCATACACATCTAATAATTATGGTACTAGAACTCTTACTGCATCTTTTAGACCCACAACCTCTTACTGTTTCCAGGAAGTGATCAGAAAAAAAGAAGTGGGCTGAAGGAGGCCCGTAGGGTTGGACAACATGATGGAAACCTAGAAAGTAATATAAGAATGGGGAAAGCACAAAGAATATAAGCATCCTAGGTTTTTCATGAGATGTAGGTAGCAAGGCAAATTCTGGACGAGAAGAGAAGGCAGATAGGGGATTAAAGCTATCTTTCTGTGTAAGCCATATTCTACTTTCCTGAAATATGCAACACTAGAAATGTTAAGTTTGAAGTGATGGAAATTTCCATTTAGGAGCAATACAAAGACCAACCTTAAATGTGAAGCCGTCCAACAGTAAAACAAATTGCTGTACAAAAAGCTGGACCTCTTCAAGTAAAGGCCAAATGGTCATCTGTCAGAACAGGCCTGTGTGAGATCCTGGCAACAGGAGCAAGTCTGTGGTGAAAGATCGGCATTGGAATTCTATGGTTCAGAGTTTTGGTAGCCCAACAGGCAGAGAGAAACAGCAGCTCAGATCTCTAGATAAAAATGTGCAGGATGGCCTCTAAAGTTAAGATCCTTGGGTAAAATCCATCCAACACATCCAGAAGGTGCCTATAACTCACTAAACATGAGACAACCCTATCTTAAGGAAGCCTAGACCGGGAGGCAGGAAATGCATTTTGCAGAGGTCAGTCCACTTACTAGTAGGCAATGCATCAGTCCTAATACATGGCTAGGAAAGACCACACCTAGAAAAGAATGAATAAGAAGACTAGATGGTTTTCAGGTCACACCAAAGGTGGGAAATAGTTTTGTGAAAAGAAAAGTGAGTCATCAAAGCCCTAGGATTGGATAGGAGCTAACTACAAGGGTAACCTAAGGTTAAATAAAATCATACTTAGAGGTAGCCAAGAAAGGCATGCAAGAAGAATCAGGAAGGAGCTCAAAGTTTGATTCAAAAAGTTCACAGGTGGAAAAGGCAACTGAATGTCGGATGAGAATAAGGGGAAAAAATGAGATTTTGCAAAAGAACGTCCAATTTGTTTGAAAACGAGAACAACACATTTGAGGGTCTGCAAGACTCCTTTCACACATTACCCGATTTACTCATACATGCTCACACACAGAAGAACCTGCAACCCTCAGCTCCCCTAAAATGCTACTCTAAAATGGAGGAGAGGTGTAAAAGTGAACATATGATTTCTTGGTCCAATTCTATTGCCTTTCTCAGCAGTCCTCATTACAATTTCACAGTCCTCATTACAATTTCACTTTTTACTAAAGAATACAAATCACATAAAATATTAACCATAATCAAAAGCAAAGGTACAAGAAAATGTTACTGAAGGACAAAGGAAGGAGAGAAAGAGAAAGATACAGAGGAGACTTTAATAGAAAATAAGGGGGAGGGTCCAGTGAAATGACAAGTAGTGATGTAAAAGATGATAGTTGTGTGAATAATTTTCCTTCCTGTGCCTTTTAACTAATTTAATGTAGATGAAAAGTGGTTCCTTCAAACTAAATTCACTGTTTCTTTCTTCCCCAAAGACCTGAGTTTTATCTTATCCAGAAAGTGGACAAGCAGGTACCTGGTCCTGTCATTTCCCTCTTGGTCATGACAAAGACAAAGCCTGCTCTGTTTAAAAAGGCAGCACTGGTTACTATTGGAAAGTGGCAGAGAAAGATATAGTAAGTAGGAGAGGTAGAAAATGAATGCAAAGTGTTTAGTATTTTTAAAAGATGGAATTCATACCAAATCATAATAGGTATGTGTATATACATACATACGTGTGTGTGTGTGTGTGTGTGTGTGTGTGTGTGTATTTGTTATCTTCAAGAAAGAAGTTTGGAAATATTTACCTTGAAATTACTGAAAATGAATCAGTAATCAAATGAGAAAAACAAAAATGAAATCTATTCAACAACTTGGGTTCTTGTCTCAGCTCTGGACCCTTTTTTGTGTGTGTGGTACTGGGAATTGAACTCAGGGGCATTCTACCTCTGAGCTATTCCCCCAACCCTATTTTTTATTCTTTATTTTGAAACAGGGTCTCACTAAGTTGCAGAGTGCCTCACTAGATAGCTGAGGCTGGCCACGAACCTGGATCCTCAGATCTCAGCCTCCCAAATGCTGGGATTATAAGCATGTGCCACCATGCCTGGCTTCTCTGAACCCTTTTTTAACTTTTAACATCATTATTGAGGCCTTATTGACATAAAAAATTATATGTATCTATGTATGTATGTATGTATGGTATACAACCTGATGCTTTGATATATGTATATTGTGAATTGATCACAATATTCCTGCTAATTAACATATCACTTCTACATGGTTACCATCTGTGTGTGTGTGTGTGTGTGTGTGTGTGTGTGAAGTGAGAAGACTTAAGATACATTATCAAATTTCCCATATTGAATATTTTATCTCTTAAACTAAAAATGTGTATTCTTTTACTAATATCTTCCCATTTCTCTTCCCTCCAGCTCCTGACAACCAGCATCCTATTCTCTGCTTCTAAGAGATTGACTAGTTTAGTCTCTACATATAAGTGAGATCATGAAGTATTTCTCTTTTTCATGCTTATCTCACTAAGCTCAATGCACTCCAGTCCCAGCCATGTTGTTGCAAGTAACAGAATTCTCTTCTTGGTTAAAGCTGAATAATATCTCAAACTCTGTGTGTGTGTGTGTGTGTGTGTGTGTGTGTGTGTGTGTGTGTGTTGACATGTGAATAAATAAAATATGGTACATATATACTATGGGATATTATTCAAACATAAAATTTTGTCATTTGTTTCAACATGGATAAACCTGGAGAACATTATGTTAAATAAGTCAGGCACAGAAAAACAAATACTATATTATCTCATTCACTTTTCTGTACAATCTAAAAAAGTAGATCTCATTAAAGTACAGAGTAGAAGAGTGGTTGCCAGAAGCTGGAGAAGATATAAGGAGGAGCTGGGGAGAGTTTGGTCAACAAGTAGAAAGTTAGAGAGAAGTAAGTTCTAGCGTGCTGTTGTACAATAGACTGAGTATAGCCAATAATAAGGTACTGTATATTTTAAAATAGCTAGAAGAGATGATTTTGAATGTTTCACACCAAAACAAAGATAAATGTTTGAGGTGATAGAAATGCTAATTACCCTGATTCGATCATTACACATTGTACATATATGTCAAAATATTGCTTTATCCCCCCTAAATTTCTATAAGCCTTATATGTCAACTAAAAATGGTATAAAACAAACCAAAAGGGGGTCTGTTTTTTATCACTGGCTCTTAATGTGTGATCCAAAAAATGTGCAGGGGTTCCCAAGACCTTTCCAGAAGTCCAAAAGTTCAACACTACTTTCATAATGATACTGAGATGCAATGAGCTTTTTTCACTACATTGACTGACATCTGCATAGTTGGTGCAGAGACGACAGTGGGTAAAACTGCTGGAGTTTTAATATGAATCAAGGCAGCAGCCCAAACTGCAGTGACAGCCATTCTGTTCCTCCCTATAGGACACAGAGAGTAAAGCTGGACACAGGGTCAGTTTCACTTAGAATGTTCTTAACGCATTAAGAAATACCAGTATTATTAAATCTCAGTCCTTGCATACGCATCTTTTTAATATTCTATACGAGAAAATGGAAACTACCTATGAAGCACCTCTGCTAAATACCGAACTACAACTTGTATTTCCAAGAAATGCTCTCATGTGGCTTTTTGACTCAAGAGCTGCTAACTAACTAACCACTCTTTCCAGGGAATATCAGTTTTAGTTGAAGCAATGACTGAAAATTGTGATTCTTAAACTTGAGTTTTACCAGATATTTTCTCAAAAAATAATCCAAGACAGTCCATCATTTCAAGGAAAACAACTAACAGTATTTATTGCCAGTAATAAAGTTCAAGTTTTAAAGTGAAAATTAGAATTTGAAAACCTCATATATACTACTGTGCAGTTGATATCCTTCTTCAAATACTTTCTTCACGAAATTGGTGAAAATGAGCCTGGCATGGTAGCACATGCTTGTAATCTCAGTACTTGGGAGACTGACACTGGGGAATTGCAGGTTCAAGGCCAGACTCAGCAATTTTGTGAGACCCTCAGCAACTTAGCAAGACTCTGTTTCAAAGAAAAATTAAAAGGCTTTGAGGCATAACTTGGAGGTAGAATGATGCCCTGGGTTTAATCCTCAGTAACAAACAAACAAAAAAACCGAATATGTCAATGTGTGGAGATCATAACTCAGTGTACCCTTATTTTCCAAATGATCAATGGATAACGTTACTAAACTGTAATCAAAGACCCAATTAAAGTGAAAATTAGATGAATGGGTTTCAATACAGCAGAGTATAAAAAGCTCATTATGTGATTTTAGATACCATGTTGGAACTAACCCTTAAGAAACTACAAAGTTTTAGTGCCTCAAAACTGTAAAGTTTCGGTACAGTATCAAAGAAGAAAACTCAGTTATCTCCCTCCTCTTTTCCTTCCTCTTCTAAACAGACAGCTGTGTGATGTGGACTTTGTAAACTCAAATCAAAAAATATATAACAGATTAAACAGAATCCATATTTTTGGTTTTCAAAATGTACATATTTTCATACAAATATTTTTCATTAAAATAGCTATTTCTCAGTTTTAAGTTCTAATATGGTAAACATCTATCTGAGTTGTCAAATCATTTAGTTAGATGACAAGAGAAAAGCAAAATTATCCAAGGGTACTGGTTTCTCACCCCCAGAACAGAGGAATCAGTATTAGGCTCACAACATTAAAAGCTCATTTTTAAGAGTCAAAAGGAATCCAGACATGGAACCATTGGACTAGACTTATTCTAGTCCAATGCTTTATGCTTATTCTTGGCCCATCACTTTCAGTTCTAAAATCATTAGATCCTCCTACATGTTAATTTTTATGGAATTGTCACTCTTCTGGGAACAATGAAATATCTATAAGACCTCACCACAAAGTAGTCCATGGATTAGTTAAGAAAAAAAAAATATTCGGGGGGGAGGGGGGCAGGTAATAAGTTAATATGCACCTGGATCAAAATTCAGACTCTATTACTACTCACAGTATATACTTAATCAAGACACAAAAATCTCTCTAAGTCTGTTTCTTTAATGTAAATAAGAATGTCAATAAGATCTACTTCATAAGAAATTAGGTAGTAGACCCAATGAAATCAGCTATTAAAGTGCTTATAATACATATCATCTAGCATAAATATCCAGTAAGTCTTACTATTATTATAACCAAGATATTTCTTACCCAAAAAGCATGTTTGCAATGTTCACAAAACAGATGAAGACGATCTAACCATATAGTCTCAGAGGTTCAACATCTATCTGAGTTGCCAAATCATTTAGTTAGATGACAAGAGAAAAGCAAAATTATCCAAGAGTACTGGTTTCTCACCCCAAGAACAGAGGAGTCAGTCTTAGGCCAAGAATGAAATGAAATCACACTTGTAATCATGACCCAACAACTATGAAAGTTCCTAAGCTTTATGTGGTCAAATGAGCAAGCAGTTCAGACCCAACGTCATTCTCTGGCACTGCTGGCAAGACAGAAGATGTAGAGATTCCAACCAAGTTTCTGATTACACAAAAGAGAAAGGTTTTCCTTAGTTTGGACAAAAAATCATGTTCATTGTACATCTTCATTTAAACTCCAGAAGGAATGAGGTTGGAAAAAACTAAGAACACTTACCAATCTGAGGTCAGAGTAAAAGAAAAAAAAGGATGTTCTCATATTGCTAAGAATAGATTACAAGCAGAAAAGAGAGAAGTCTCTTGATGAATTCCTTTAAAATAAGAAATACAATCCTGAGGAACAGACATATGCACATTTACCTGTAATTTCTTTATAAATATAAAAAGGAATTTAATAATTAAGCTAATTATACTGGTGAGGCCCAGGTGCACTTTTAATGGTAAAAGCATGATGCCCCCTGAATTTCATTTCACTTTATTTCATGAACTTTAAGGTCAACCACTTCAAGCAGCAATACCTGAGTAGCCTGATAAGATTTTAACTGCTGATTTAATAAAATGATGTAAGTTATACTTCCAGAATAACGTATAGAAACGATCATGCCTCCTTAATAGCACTTGGATCTTCAATCAGGAAATTCAATTTTAGCTGCAAAACTATGTTTTGGCAAAAGTGCAATTGAACTCAGTGTACTTGTCACATTTCTAAATATACTCCGGTCACCATGACAACATGGGAGACTGATGGATTGCTTAAAAGAGTACGGTATATTTAATTGTCAGCATTTTAAACTGACTCAGAAAAATGCTGTGTGATAGGTCTATTCACCATGGTTACTTCCAGCTGAGTCCATAAGAATAAAAGGTTCACATACGCACATCATCGACGTGGGCACAAAGAACGTAAAAGTCGGAAGCCCTGGTATTTCCAACCATGCCAAACACAAAGCTTTAGAAAAGATCTCTTTTTATTAAAGTATCGCTCAACAGCCTCTCAACCAGAATGGTCAGATGAATCCCAGGATCTATACCTACACTAGGGACCACTAGAGCAAATCCTAAATCAGATTCCAACACCTGATTCCCTTTCTTAGACTAAAGATGAGAAAAATCCAAGAGCATTTTTTTCTAGGAACATATCTCGAATAGAGGGTGAGAGAGACTCTTTTTTCTTTCTTTTCATGTAGACATGTTTCCAACTGATAATCTTCTAGGAGCCAATTGTTTCCTTAATAAACACTTCCTGAGCAAATGTAACTATGCAAGGAATCTACTACAGGCTAGAGATATAAATGCAATAACATAGTCCCTAGGATAAGAGAAAAATATAAATTAATATTCTGTTAAAGAAAATGAAGCAATCAAAATAAGACAATCCACCATATCATTTCATTTACTCTTCACAGTGCTCAGCATATAGTAGCCACCCAGCGAATCTCTACCGTTATTATTAAAATTAGATTATCTCTCACCAAAACAGTTTTCAATGTATATAAAGAAAACTAAAGTATATTGATCATATATTCAGAGAACAATAAGTATTATACAAAATATAAAACAAGATCAATACACTGAGGGAGGGAGTGCAATTTCAGCCAAAAAGTATGGAAGCTATCTAAGAGTAGAACATTAGAGCTCATCATAACTTCATGACTCCAAGCCAGTTTTGTACAAAATCAGGTGAAAATAAATTTGGTTTATATACTGGACCAAGGACAGGCCCTTGTGTCTACAGTTGGCTGAGTAAAGTGGAGAGGGGTTTGAGAAAACCCATCTCATAGGGCTTTGCAGGCCATGAAAAGATGTTTCCAATGTTTCTAAACACCATGCCATAGATGGAATGGAGGGAGTATGTTCAATAGGATCCAATCAACAACTTTAGAAGATCTCTGCACGTGGTACAGAGAAGGGCCACAAGGGAAAAACATAAAACTATGGAGACCACTGCAGAATCTATAAACAGAGCCAAGGTCACAGGATTGGGGTGGCTGCAAAAGAGAGGAGAGAGCAAACCGAATCAGGAAATGTTCTGGAAGCATAAAAACACATGTTGGCCAAACCTGAACTCTGAGCAAGAAGGTGGCAAGAATCAGTCGACATAGGGACCATGACATGGGGGGAGAGGGAGTACAATGGCCAGCAGGTCTAGGCAGAGCTTACTACTATGTGGCATTTCTAGCAAGCTCCTCGGTGATATTGTTGCTCTGTGAACATGGAGAGTCTGGAGGCAGGAACACAACTAGAGCAGGAGGTGATGAGTATTTGGTCTAGTGAAATAATAGCTGGAATATAGAAAAATGAAAAATTCAAGAGATGAAGCAAAAAAAAAAAAAAAAAAAAAACCGAACAACAACAACAACAAAAAACTACCCAAGACTTGAGGGGGAAAAATGTGTGAAAGGAAATAAAGAAGACTGTGAGGTATGAGGCTCGGACAAGACCCACTTGAGTCTTGGGTGGGTGGCCTCCGGGGTTCTGTGGGGCCAGAGGAATTCTGAAACCATGGATCACCCACATAGACTTTGAGACAAGCTTTAGATGTTTTTTCTGGAAGCCCCACAGCTACCCTAAAATTGAATGCATGTTGAACAGATCTATGGCCAGTGGTGGCAGAGACTACAGAGACTATGCTTCCTGATGTTCTGGGAAAAACCTTTCGTCTTGTCGGCTATACTATTCAGTATGGCTGTATAGCCCATTGTGCTTTTGAGTATGTTGGTGGTGTTGTCATGTGTTCTGGACCGTCAATGGAACCTACAATTCAAAATTCAGATATTGTCTTTGCAGAAAATCTTAGCTGACATTTTCATGGTATTCAAAGAGGTGATATTGTGATGGCAAAAAGCCCAAGTGATCCAAAATCAAATATCTGCAAAAGAGTAATTGGTTTGGAAGGAGACAAAATCCTCACCACTAGTCCATCAGATTTCTTTAAAAGCCATAGTTATGTGCCAACAGGTCATGTTTGGTTAGAAGGTGATAATCTATAGAATTCTACAGATTCCAGGTGCTATGGGCCTATTCCATATGGATTAATAAGAGGACAAATCTTCTTTAAGATTTGGCCTCTGAGTGATTTGGGATTTCTACGTGATAGCCCAAATGGCCACAGATTTTCTAATGACTAACTAGCTAGCATTTATTCTTTTGATTACTTTCTCTTGTTCAAGTAAATTTATTACTGCAGTTGAAACCATGTATTTACCAATAAACTATTTG
The DNA here is from genome assembly GCA_004027655.1 of Graphiurus murinus. NCBI lineage: Eukaryota > Metazoa > Chordata > Mammalia > Rodentia > Gliridae > Graphiurus > Graphiurus murinus. The sequence goes on from PVLC010012401.1 coordinate 33,094, forward strand.
CAACTCAGCCTTTAAAAAAAAGAGCATCATATTGATTCTGAGCTTTCTTTAATATTATTCTTCACTATAAAGATAGAACTACATAGTTCCTATCTACCTAGAGCAGAGAAGTTTTGTAACTAATCTCTCTTGTAGTCACAGTCTACCCCTAGGGCCAGGGAAAATAAAAATTGTCAGATAAAAACAACAACAGTCATTTATTGAGAGCTTGTTCTCTGCCAGGCACATTACAACATGTACTACCTCCAAATCTGACAATAACCTTATTTTTATTTAACAAATGACTAGCTGATACTCAGAGACATTGTGTGGTTCAGCCAGAATTGCTTCTGCTTCAACTAAATTTAAATCTAGAAATGGACCCCAAATTCCATGACCTTTCCTTCTATTCTGCCTATAAAGTTGAATTTTTAAGAAAACACAATGTTTGTTTGGGGCATTCATCCTCAATGCCAGGGTTCCGTACTAATTTAACTGAGCTTCAAGGCTATAGCTGGCAAAACATCACCTAGAGACTCTGGGAGCACTGAACTAGCCAAGGTGAGGTGAACAGCCTACAGCAGAACCATGACTCATTTTGCATCCATAAAAAACAAACATGGCTTGAGTTGTTTCATAGGCCATTCACTGTGTTCATGCTCAGACTCACATCTGTCTCTAGACTCCTAACAGTGCTTCTCCATAGCCACATTTCTACCTTTGATTTGATTCTGTTTTTGTTTTGCAAAATTCTCAGTCCAGAAAGTAACTGGCTCTCAACACCATGATGTGTTTGGAGTGAGGATGTGAGAAAGAGGCCCTCATTTGTGAAGATGCATGAGGAACGGTAATAGATATTGACAAGGCATCAGCAGATAAGAAAGATGAGCATAGACATTTCCCCAGGCCAGGAAGTGGGTAAGAAATGAACCACAAGATCTTCCTTCTAGTCACCCACACTGTGCTTTCCCAAGATGATTCACAGGTATGACTCTGCGGACCTGACAAAGGGGACCATCTCAGGAAGATGAAAGGATGTTTTTATGCCTGCTTGCTCGCTCTCTTTCTTTTTTTTTTTATTTGTTCCTTCTCAAGTAATAACTATTAATTGTACTATGTGGGCAGTACAGAGATGAGTCTACCGGGAAGCCAGCACAAATCCATCAAGGGCTTTTAGTCCAAGCTTTTTAGAAGCAATTGTTTACCACATTTTCTCTGTTCTTTTTCTCACAGCTAGAATTAAAGTGGATTTTACCACATAATCACTCCAATGCCCTTCAGTCCCCCACCTCTAAAGTGAAGACAGAAGAGGGCTATGGGTCTATCACAAGCAAAATCACAGACATGTGAAAAAACTATGCATTTGCTGCTTAGAAAGGCTAAGTACTGGGTCCTATGGAAGGTCCCCCTACATATATTAACATGTGACAACTCTTAAAGTTGGACAGTTGAAGAAATTAATGCGCAGGGGTGATGCCTTCCTTGTCCAGAGTCATACAACTAGAAAATAGCACAGCCAGGTAGTAAACACAGATCTTCAACACTGTCTTTCCTGTCACTGCAGCCGCCCTGTCTGCTTCCAGGATCACCCTTTATCTTCTATTCTGTTCTATTGAAAAACTAAAGCTCCAACTATTACTTACAAGTGAGGTTGTCTATGAATAGGGATAGAGAGCAATCAAATCATTGTAGATTCTTTAATGGTTGCCTCTGAGCAAAACCACACATCCTTGACCATACTGTAGCTGGCTTCAGGGATCATTTAGAATCGTATCATGCCTATATTGGAATTGTGGAGGCTCTTGAATTTGCTCTGACAAAATAATATCACACAAAGCCTGTTCCCTCTCCCAGTTCACGTCAGACACTGAAGAAGGAAGAATCAAGAGCATCTACATAAGGGAAAACTAAGGGCCCATAAGTCATGTATACACAGATTGTCTGGCTCATCATAAACTATAATAAAATAGTAATCAAAGGAAAGTTAATTTAGCCCAAGATTAAACTCGCCCTTTCTCTACTATCCCTACATCCACAGATATATATTGGAAAGGATCAAGTAATAGGAAAAAGAATAATCCAGTCTTAGGCTTCAGGATATAATATCTGAACAGAGGTGAGATTAATATAAGTAAGCAGTATCCTTCTCTGACTCCCTTACCCAGAGGGGGCGTGAGGTTAAGCATTTTGAAAGATTCTTTATCATAAGCTGAGCTGACAGGCACACCTGATGAGAATGGTAATTAAATCAAGAAGTAAATAAACACTTGGATCAATGCTCTTTATTTTTAGTGGCTGTCTTGAGAAAATGAGTTGCCTTATAAGGATGGATACCCCTCTCTTCCAGCAATAAATATAGGATAACCACAAAATTTTCTCTTCTTTAAAGGTTGTTTTTGTTTTGTTTTGTTTTTCACCAAGTGCCAGTTAACCACTTTCTTTGGAGATGTGTACGGTTTGGGGGAGGGGGAGGATGATGGTAGCAGGAGAGAAAAAAAAAACACATAATCCCTAATTTCAAAGAGCTCAAAGTCTGGTACCTAAGGCCAAGCACAAAATGTTGTGATTTTTTTTTCAAGTCAGCAAGTTATGTTCTCAATTATGAAAATACCAAATGTCAGATTTCTTCCCTAGCCCAAGCAATAATACAAAATGAGCCAATTCTTCTGAATCAGACCATTTTTTAATGAAAATTATGACTGTTGAAGCTTTTCTTCTTAATGCCAATATTATTAGAACCCAGAGGAGAACACAAGGTTGATTTACTATGCTCCCCAGGTTCCCCAGGCTCTAACCGAACACTGTCCAATAGAAATATAATATGAACTGCATGTGCAATGTTAAATTTTCTAGTAGCCACACTTAAAAAGATAGTAAAGAAAATTTATTTTACAAATATGTCCAAAATATTATTCTTTCAACATGTGGCACTAACCACATTTCAAGCGTTCAGTAGTTGCTCATAGCTATTGGACAGCACATTTTACAACAGTTTTCAAGATGCTGGTACCAGCAGAGGCCAACTCAATGCTCCCAATACTGCAGAGTTTCTCTCCACTTTACACCTTAGGACCAAGAGATTATAGGATACTGTGATGGCAAACTCTAGAGGGAGAAATGGCTCCATTGCATGTATAAGGATGCACAAAACAAGACCAGGAATGACTCTCAGCAGTGCTAGCCTGACCTATAGTACCCATGGGAATATCCTTTCTAGTGATACCATCGCATCAGGACTTGAGATTCTACTTCAAACCTTTTTTAGCTTGAAACAAGGTTCTTCTTCTAGCTCTATCCAATTCCTATTTCCAATCCTTCTGTGTAACCCCTGAAAATAGCACAAAATAGGAAACACTCAACAAATGTACAATGCATACATGCATGCAGCTACTGAAAGGAAGAAACAAGAAACTCACTCCTCTCCTACCTTTTGATTTAGGACCACTGAATAAAGAAAATTCCACCCTTTTCAAATAAAAAAAGGACACTCCACCACACTCCATCCCTTCTTCATGTCTCAGGGATTTTACCTAACTGGTAAATGGTTGACATCATTAAGCCATATTTATGAAGGGGAAGGATCACTGACAGAGTCAGTGTGAGGGATAGGTTGACTATACTCACCACACCTGACTGCTTTTTCAACTGTTCCCCTTTCCAGTGGAGATTTGGTTTCCGAGGCAAATCCCAATCATTGTGCTGTTCACTAGGTAGGTATATGCAAAACCAACACTGCAGCTCAACTCACCCCTCAGGTGAGTTTAGGATCAAGACTGGAGAGTAGAGGATAGTACGCCCCAACACAGTCCTAACCATATTTTCTATTTACGGTTTGGAATCCCTATGCTTTGGGAGTTTGGGCTCTCCCTTATAACAAACTTAGTAGTTTAAAGACTAGTCACTAATTGTCAAAGGTGTCAAGGTGTTAACAGTCCCAGATAAATGGACTTCCATTAAAACATAAAAGAAAACTCACCAACATCCAGGTTAACATCCCCAAGGTAGGAGATGGTGAATTTATGCACTCTCTGATATGAATTGATGCAAAGGGAACTTCACCTCTACAAGAGTCTTCCCAGAAATCTATAGCCCCAGTCCAATCTTGAGACAGCATTACATAAACTCAAACTGAGAAGAAACATTCTGCAAAATATCCAACCATAACACTTCAAACATATCAAGGTCATGAAAAACAAGGGAAAAGTCACAGTCGGGAGACTAAGAAGATATGATGATTAAATGTACAGTGAGAGCCTGAATTAGATCCTGAAACAGTGAAAATAATGGGAAAAATTTGAGTAAAATCTACAGTTTTATTAGTCATATTATACTAATGCCAGTTCCTTAAATTTTTTTTATTGTAATAATTCGTGCTTTGTATGTATACATCTTTGTTAGGTACAAATTGATAACAACATATGTGCACACATTTCTCATCTGACCCCTCAGTTGCCAGTTCCTTAATTTTGATAAGCATACTTTAGGTGGGTAAAGTACACTAGAGGAAGCTGATGAAGAGTATATCGCAATTCTCCTTACTATGTTTACAACTTATTGGCATTAACAAGTAAACATTACTGGGGGATAAATGCCCTCAGTTTGCTTCCAGCCAAACCAAAACTCCATCAGGAAAAGAGTTGACAACACTGACGTACAATAAAAGACATTACATAAGGTGGTATCTCAGGGTTTGTTTTTCTTATAATAAATTGAAAGCATTTCAAATTTTTCAAGTGCATATTTTTAAGGTTCGCCGGAAGCAAGAAATTAGCTGAATTAAAGTTTTTTAATAAGATAAATAGATGAAAAAGGCCAATTTGCCAAAAAAGAAATTATAATTGAAAAATCCACATTTCTGATAATTGAGATTTTACATTTTACATTTGGACTGGCAGTAAAGAAACATCTTCCTAAGTCTCATTTGGAAATATCAAAGATTACATTGTCCCCATTTTACTGGGAAAGTCGGCCTCCAACTGTGTTCCTAAGAAAAAAGGTACATAGCTAACACATTGACAGGGGTTCACAGAGATTCAGTGTGCTCAGACTTCTTAGTGCCCATCTCAGAAGACTGGATCCTAACCTGGGAAAAATCATTTTCAAAGAATCATGCTAACTTATTTTTTCCTAAATTTTCCATCAGAATTGTTTTTCTTCAGCTTATTTAATTCACCAAACCAACCAAAGAACAAAGAATAACAAAATGTAAATTCTAACTATTTTCCAGCTGTGGAGACCTAGGTAGCTAGGTAGATTAAAAGCAAATACCACCATAGCTAAGTCTACAGACTAAAGTCTTCTACTAAATGAATAGGACTTGAGGAAATGTTCTGCTTCATTCCTGAACCCACCGCACTGTTACAAAAATATTCACAGATTCGCCATGTCTTTTTTTTTAATACTAGTTTTAGAAAAATGTTTTCCTTACAAAGAGGGTATTGAGTGTCATAGAAACCATATCATGGAGCCCAATTTTTCAGATGAGGAAACAGTGAACCAAAAAGAGAAATGGCTTTGCCCAAATTAGCTCTTTCCTATCACCAACTTTCCTAAATATTTATTTAGGTTCTCAGACCTTAAATTAAAAAGGCAGACCCAGAATAATTTTTTAAAGTACTGTGAGCAAAGTACTATATAAATAGCAGGATGCAAAGGCAAATGAGAAGGATCTCCCTGGTCATAAGCAGTTAGGAACTAGCTCCTCCACTCCTTGGAGGGCACTGGGAGAGCATTCTTGGACAAGGCTCTTTCTTGAGGATGCTGTTTTCCCTGCAGCGTGCCTGTGTGTGTCTGCCTGTCCTCCCACACTCCAGATCCACAAGTCCAGAAACAGTGCTGGCACTTCTCTAACTGCCTCTCGTTACCTCCAGATCACTACTCCACTATCACAAGCCCTCACTCCAGCATCCTCTTCTCCCACCTCCTTTTACTTATCCAATGAGACTTCCAGTTTCTGAGACCCTCTTCATCTCTGCACATCAGCCTCTCATGGCATCATTTTATCTCAATTCGAGGTAGCAATTCCATGAAGAGCTCGTTAAGAGAGCAATGGGGGTATTATATTGGTACTTTATCAGCCCTGACCTTCCCCAATATTGGAATAATACAACAACTTGTTTTCCCAGGTGTCATACCTACACTGTTTGATTATACTACATTAAATATAATCTAAATGGGCTATACAGTATTGCAAAAAAAAAAAAGTTTAGTAATAATTCTCCTTTGCTGTTGTGTACAGTCAATGGAATATTCCTTACTTATTACCACATTAGATTATTATAGCCCTAACATATTAGGTACAACAGAATCAAATGCTCATTTAACAGAAGGGGAAGCCAAGTTGCAGAGACAGAAAGTAATCTTTTTTTTTTTTTTTTTTTTTTTTTTTTTGCGGTACTGGGGATTGAACTCAGTGGCATTCTACCTCCGAGCTACACCCCCAGCCCTATTTTTTATTCTTTATTTTGAAACCGAGTCTCACTAAGTTGTGGAGTGCCTCACTAGGTAGCTGAGGCTGGCCACGAACCCGGATCCTCCGGTTTCAGCCTCCCGAATGCTGGGATTACAAGCGCGCGCCACCACGCCCGGCCCAGAAAGTAATCTTTACTAAATCCTCATGAGAAATTTTTGGCACTATAGGACCCAAACCTCCTCATATCTAGTACAGCTTGCTTATATACTATTAGTCCAAGGCTCTAGAATCCCTCCATGAACACACACACACACACACACACACACACACACACACACAAATACTACACCAGTAATATCAAGGACAAGTCTTTAATTTACCCCCAAATTACACCAGCATTTTAGTAGACTTAGAAAGGGAGAGAAACATTTTAAAAAAAAAATTCTTCAACTGGTTCTCGTAGAGACGATTAGCAGAAATATCTTGCAAAGAACGTGGGTGTTCTGGAAGACTCATCGCCATCATCATTATAATTTCTAATCATGCTGTGTGGGCAGGTGTCCGTGTAGAAGAAATACCATTGGCACCCAGATTAGCAGTTCCATCAGGAGACTAGAAAGAAAGTCTGCAATTCTTAGACCTCAGAGCCTAAATCACAGCTTTCTCCTCAGGAATCAGCAAATACAGTCTGTGCTTGAGCAAGGATTGTTGGGCCTGCCAAGGGAAGTAATCAAACAGCAAGTCCATCTAAAAATGCACAATGGAGCAAGGTACACGAGGCTCCCTGGGAACCCAGAAATAGCCCTGGCTGCAGAGACAGAGAGCCGAAGAGGGAGACCCACATAATACCTCTAACTCACTCAGTGTCATTGAATGAATCATTTGCCATCTTTACATTTTTGTTTTCACTCCCATCTGAAAATTGAGCGTGTCTAAACTAAAACTGTTTCAAATGAGACATGGGAGGAGGTCAGGAAGAACAATAGCCAGCAGCAGAGTTTGGGGCTTCCCAAGGTCTGACTTTATCACTTCTCATGTTGGACTTGGGTCTCCCTTCAAGGTGTCCAAAGTTACAGAAATCATGAGCATCATATGATCCCTGCTAGCCTCCTGGCTCTAACATTCTCTTTCTACTCAAATATGTTTTGTAGCAGGTAAATCTTTTGGAAAGATTAGCCAGGTTTATTTGATGTAAGGAAAATTTTATTAGTTGAATTTAAAAATAAATCTGTTAATATCATGCCATGACAGTGTGATATGAAAGCATTTCTAATATTATCTTATGTCTCCACATTCATAAGTACCTAGAGAGAATATCCAAAGAAGGCAGAATGAATGAATGAGAGTAACAGGAAACTAGACACAAATCCCTTATTATATACCATAGAGATTTCTATACACAAAATATTTTTCCTTTTCATATGTTTACCAAGGTTCTTATAAAGGATATTACAAGAGCTATAGGTGAAGACAGTAAGGTGGGAGGAAAGGACAAGGAACGTCCATGACCTCTCTGAGGAGTACCACCTCCCAGGAACCTACTTATATCAATTAAAGAGCAGAAATAAAAATCTATGAATTGAGCTGGATATGTTGACGCATGCTTGTAACCCCCAGTACTTGGGAGGCTGAGACCCAGGGATCACAGGTTTGAGGTCACTCTCAGCAACTTAGTGAAGATCTCAGCAACTTACTAAGATTTTATTTCAAAATTTAAAAAAAAAAAAAAGTAAAATATGGCTGGGGGAGTAGTTCAGAATACCCTTGGGTACAATCCCCACTACCAAAAGAAAAAAAAATCTATAAATTGAAAGTCTAGATCAAACAATAAGGAAAACAACAAGCCAGGCGTGGTGGCCCACGTCTATAATCCCTGTACTCCGGAGGCTTAGACAGGAGGATTCCAGGTTAGAGGACAGCCTCAGCAAGTAATGAGACTCATCAATCTAGTAAGACCCTGTTTCCAAATAATAAATAAAATCGGGCTAGCGGTATAGCTCGAAGGTAGAATACCTCTGCATTCAATCCCCAGTACCACAAAAAAAAAAAAGAAAGAAAGAAATAAAAAGAAGAAAAAACATCAAGGCAAAGCAGAAGGTATGATTGAAGATTTAAAGAGCAAATAGTTACAAAATGGAAGAGCCAATGAATGCAACTTCTGCTGTTTTTTGAATAAACTTTTACCAAAAAAAAAAAAAATACAAAAGACAAACATACCACAAAACTATAAATTAGATGAAAGTAACCATAAATACAGAAAAAGCAAAAAACTCACAAGAAATTATTTAACTCTGTACTAATGAATTTGAAACTAATGACTTGCCTAAAAATTCAACAAGGAGCTCACGGAAATTATATAAAAGTAAATAGTCCAGTGACTATGGAAGAAATATAAAATGTTTTTAAAGAGCAAAGACCTCCTCCCCATACCCGTGCAAAAAACACCACATCAAGATAGTTTTACAGGGGAATTCTTTCATATTGTTAAAGAATAGGTTGTATAAATTCTATTCCAAGTATTTAAAAAATTAAGAAAACAGATGCTCCCTAATTATTTTATTTTTATTTAAACATAGAATTTATACTAAAACTTGACAAAATAAACACATTCTACACAGAAAGAATTTTCAAATAAACTCACCTATAAAAATTGATGTAAAAATTATTCACCTCTAGATTCTAGTCATATGAAAAATATACAAACACTCACCAAGTTGATATTATTCCTAATGTGATACGTATTATACTGATATAATACCATGTTTGAGGATTTTATATATTATTACATCAAATACACAGAACAGAAGAAAAATATTTTCTTTAAATGTATCATCCTACATTTCCATGGTTTCTAAAAAGATTTAGATGAGCAGTTAATAGCCAGTCTTGATTTAAAAGATAAAAACACTCTCAAAATAAGTATGTGTACTTATTAACACAACATATCTTGAACCAAACACAAACATTACTATTAATAAGCATTCCCAAAGTCAGAAACAAGAGAGGTATGTTCTCTCATTCCTATTTAATTTACTCTTCTAGAGGTAGTAATACAATTAGAAGAAAGTGATGAGTTACAAAAATTATAAATAAAAATGTAAATTAAAATTATTGGCAGATGATATCATTTAACAAGAAATCTTATCTATTGAAAAACTATTCAGATAATGAGAGAATTCAGTAAAATGAATGAGTAGAATATTAATAAACTAAATTCAAGGCCTCACATATATACACATACACACAACACAAATGATGTAAGAAGTCATTTCATCTAGAAGCAGAAAATATCTAGTAAGATAAACATGTATGAAACAAGCATGGTCTACATGAAGGAAAATTTAAATGCTCTTGGGGACATAAAAGAAGGCTTCAGGGCTGGGGATATAACTCAGTGATAGAATGTTTCCCTACTCTGTGCAAAAAAAACCTCAGTTCATTTCCCAGCACCACCAAGAAAAAAAAAAAAAAAAAGAGAGAGAGAGAGACTTCAACAAATGGAAAAGAATTAACATATTACAATGTATAGGATATAATGTTAATGAATAATTTAGAGCTATTCCCATAAAAATATCAACATAACATTTTTTAGAAATAGGCAAGTTTATTCCAAAGTTTATAGAAAAAATCAACAGGCACTAAAAACCAAAAACTCCTTGAAAAAGAATAAAGTAGCCCTTTCAGATAATAAGGTATATTAAAAAGCCATAGTAAGTGAATGCATGCTAATAGTACATGAAGTGACAGATGAATGTGATAAAAGTCCAAAATAGTTGTAAATTCCTATTTATCAAAGTATTAAATATTTAAGTACTATTGAATTTAATATACAATAAAGTTGGCTTTCAAATCAGTGTGAAAAAGATGAATTCCTCCTAAGTAACATTTTGAAAAGTAGGCCTGAAAAATACCAAAACAGATCCCTTTCTCACAGTTTTTGCCAAAATAAAACTTCAATTGTTCAGACAAGAGAGAGAAAGGCAAAAGGAGGGAGATGGGATGAGATTACTAAAATGAAATTTGGAATTCTTTAATAATTGAAAAGTAGGGAGGACCTTTCTAAGTGACACACAATACCCAAAAACCACAATACCAAAAAATTGAATTAAATATATAAAACTTTTTTTATCTGCAAGTAAAAATGACAAATGCAAAACTGCCATAACAGACTGTGGGTTATTTTTTTTTTCCCAGTGGTAGGGATTCAACTTAGGGCCTTGGGTATGCTAGGCAAGCTCTCTACCACTAAATTTATCCCAACCCCTAAATTTTTTAACAATAATACATCAATAGGCAAAATTCCAACAATCCAATAGGAAAAAAGGCAAAAGTTAATCCTGAAAATGAATTACAAACGGGTATAGTCTATGTAAAATTGTGTTCAAAGTCACTTATAATAACAGAAATACAAATTAAAACTATAAGACATGAGACATCAGGTAGTGATGATGAAATTAATAATCATCTAGGTATATAATTACATGAAAAAGCAAAATACAAAATTATCTGTATACTATTATCCTCTGTGTAAATATTTTAAATACACTAGATTTTAAAAGAATATATATGATATATCACTATCATGTGTGTATATATTATATACAGTTTATTTCTTAAAATGTATTAAAAAAACTGATAATGGTATTTGTTTCTAGAGGAACAAAGCAGAGAAATAAGAGATAGATATAAGCCGGGCATGGTGGTGCACACTTGAACCCGGAGGATCCGGGTTTGAGGCCAGCCTCAGCTACCTAGTGAGGCACTCTGCAACTTAGCGAGACCCGGTTTCAAAATAAAGAATAAAAAATAGGACTGGGGGTATAGCTCAGAGGTAGAATGCCACTGAGTTCCACCCCCAGTACCGAAAAAAAAAAAAAGAGATACATATACTTGCTTCGTATTCTTTTGAATTTTCTATGACATTTTTGTGTTGTTTATTCATATTTTCATATTAACCTTTTCTTTTTTT